>DWDU01001846.1:0-13792 GCA_018245575.1 Jemadia suekentonmiller
TTATAACTAAGTTGCAAAGGGCGGACAAGATTATAAATGCCTTGTGACATTCTCTACCATTAGAATACTTAGATTTCGTATTGTATCGCCGAACAATCCTAACCAGCTAATGAGTACCTCACGAAAGTACTACACTAGTACTGTGCCTCGGGTACGTACAATTGCATATTGGTTCACGGCGCTTTTTGTCCACAGTTCACATGACAATCACGTCTTACGCCGCACTCACCCCCATTTACCTACTTACGTCGATCGCGCAGTTTTTACTTATAATAATAATTGTCTGGGACTGGTAATTTTCATTTTATTTCGTAACGTCTCATTTGCTGCGCAAACGCGACCTCTTGCATGTTTTTGTAACACATTTGATGAATTAAAATCCGTAATTAATTGGTTAACTAACCTTCGTTCTTCGTTGATCTCATCCAGTCGGTATCAGCCTTCTTAAGGTCAACAGTTTAATGTTTCGTGGGCGCCCTAAAATAAATACGCGTACCAAATCGCGGCGTCCATACCAGAACTCGTCAGTCCCAAAGACTATTCTGCGACATATTATGTAACCAGTCCACGTTATAACATGTCTCAGAATGAATTTGGTTCAGGTTCATTTAATTATTGAGCATTTTTAGATACTTGAAAATCAATTGTAGGAAAATTAATCACCTGCGAAAGTTTGCAGGCAGAAGCTGGATGCGGCAAGCGGAGGACAGGGCGCGGTGGCGCTCTTTGGGGGAGGCCTATGTCCAGCAGTGGACTAAGATAGGATGATAATAATGATGATGATAGTCACCGATTAATTTATACAATTATTTTCATTTTTGTATAACAGAATTCTCACTTACAATCTTTTCTCTTAACGTAAAAAAAAACGTTGTCTGGTCTTTACTACTTATTGTTAGTTTAACGTCATTAACACGAATAGGCCCTCTGTATAGAATAACATTTAATAACCAACACATTACTTACAGTAAATGTTACTAACAAGTATTCCAATATATTCCAAACTAATATCTAATGTCTATATCTGCATGTCATTTCATTGAACAACATTAAGATTCTTAAAATATTCACATATACACATATAACTCAATCATTTTTTTATACGAGATTTTTGACGTAACCAAAGCCATTGTTCAATAGTGTTAATGGTATCAGAATTAAATGCTTTGTCCCAGATATATCGGAATGGTAGGGCGGGCTTATACTGTGCACGTTTCGAAAATTCACCATTTGGCCAAACGTCGCCGCGAAATCAAAATGTACAATATTAAGTATAATTCCTATCTGTAACTATTTTGTTTTAGTATTTAATAAATAAACTGTCAGTAATTAGTGTGAATGATTAAGATTAGTGCGAACTTGTGTTGGTGTGGCTATGTATAGGAATAGAGACATGTGGAGATCGATTTTGCTGGGTGAGTTAACAGTTTCAATATATTCTTATATGTAGAGTCCATGGTCCAAATCTGCGCCCAAGTCTTAAGATTGAATTACGCTTTATGTAACGATGAAACAAAATGTCGTAAGTAAATATAAATTTTTTCCATTAATATTTTTTTTTCTATATAGTTTTTTATATTACTTTAGTAAACACATACGTACCTAGAATTTCTTTATTATCTTCTCAAAATCCTTTGAAGTCCGCCAACCCGCACTTGACCAGAGTGGCGCGCTACGGCTTGTTGACCCTTAGGCTTTAGTCCGATTGGAAACCTGTGTAAGAAGAAATTAATAAAAAAATATACCCCGTAAGGGAACTGATTATAGTATATTAATATAGTAGCGTATTAAATCTAAAATAACTTTTATTTAATTTGATTTTGAAAATCGAAGGTTATGTTAAATAGGCAGAAATATCAACCGCCTCTGCAATAATGGTCATGACATATAATTAAATGAAGTTTAAGTATTTCATAGGTATGTATGTTAACAAAAACGATTTTAAAATATTTTTCTCCCGACAAAAAGCAAACTATGTGAGATATTCAGACGTATTAGAGCAAACCTCGAAAGCTTCTAATAACACTTCAAATATTCAGAAACACTTACGTAGAGAAAATCGCAGTCCTTACTTTAAGAGAAAGTTTAATATTTGATTACGAGCGAAATATGGAGCAGAGGATTAATTTATCTTCACGGCTATTTATTTACCATTTATGCGAGCAGAGTCATATCGTCGTTGCGCGTGCGAAATTCGCTGTCTTTTACAAACTTTACAGGAGAGGCAAAAACTGATTTTTCTAAAAAAATACACAGAGTATTCAAATAATTTGTTTTTACTTCAATACAACGACATTGTTACATATATATGTAACAATGTCAAATTTACGTAGTTTCAGTTACTTTTGGGTAGATAACGGTTATTGATAATGACCCAATTAAACATATCTAATAGAAATTTTGTTGTCATTTGAAATCTGGCTATGTGCAGTGAAGCACAATATATTTCATTACCGTTATTTATGTACTTATTCAAATCAGTGTGAGTTAACGGTAAGCAATAGGTTAGTTACTTACCGTTACATTAAGTTACTTACCGTCAGGTAAGCGTTAGTAGGATTGCTTGGCGCCAAAAATTTTTACATAATTCTAGTCGCCGTGGCACCTTAATAAAAAAATAGGTAAGTGGCATGATAAATAATCAGAATCTGTCGATAATATGTTACGAGCTCACACAGGAAATGTGCCTCGTGCTCCTCAGAGCATGTAACATGTAAACTGCACATCCCTATCAAACCTTGTTTGGATATTGTCATGCGGCAGAGCACACCTTCGACACAATTGTTTCGTCTCTTCAAATATTCATTGTCATATTCTCGTTAATGACGACTAATATTATAGTATTGATAGCTTCAAACTATAAACGTTGATTCAACTTACATTTTTCACAAAAAAATAACCAGACTGAAACATGTATTTTTCATTGAATATATCTTCGCAAGTGACGTCTTCGAATCGTCGAATCGATAACCCATCGCATAATAATATTAAATGAGAGTAATCAGTTGCGTTTATATTCTTATTCGAAGTCAAAATATCAAGTGTGCCGTGGATATTATTATAATCGAGTAACAGCTGCAAGTCAGCCGTGGCTAATAGTATTATTATGCACTCATATCACAACTATACTGTATAAGTACGTTAAGTATAGAACAGCACAGAAATCTCTGTATAGTTTACACCATAATATGAAAAGTATTATAATGTACACAGACGGTCTTAAAATAAACAATGAGGGGATTTATCGCTTGAAAGCGATTTCTTCCACGCAACCCGCAAGTCCGTATCGAGGCTGAGTAAGAATACATTCCCCGACTGCCGGGGTGCAGGGTGTCGTAACTGGCGACTAAGCCCGGCGCCGGCGGAACGTGTCAGTGCGCGGTCTGCTAGGCACAGCTAAACGACGTGGTCGCCTCTGGGCAGCAGCGTAGGCGGTGCGAGAAGTTATGCTCTGCGGTCCCCAACCCGCATACTCAGCGTTGGGACTATGGGCATAACCTCTCAGGGGGGTCTATGTCCAGTTGTGTACGATAATAGGCTGATGATGATTATTATTATTATAACGTGTGAAACTGAGTGTAATTTCTTTTTGTGTCGCAAAATTCTATTATTCTTCTACCCTGGAAGTTATTTTCTCAAATTGTAATTGTATACCTAATATCGACTTTAACATTGCTGTTTTTGCACTGCTTTTAGTAGGTTAAATAATTGTTTGACTTTTTTTCCAACACCTAGTTCTACTTCATTTAGTCGTAATTCTCTTTTTACATTATTAGTGGTATTAGACTAGAGTCTAAAGAATTTGTATTTTAATACAAAACCCAATACCTAAATATCGAACATTGGAACAGTAAAGAATTACGATAACGATGATAAATTTATATTGAACCAAGTTTACATTAAGTTTTACCATGTTGTGACAAAAGTATATACTATATTAAAACGTCCACCTGCACTGAGCGCGGTCCTCTCAAGCGTCGTTTAAAGTTGGAAAAATTCGTTCGCCCTTCAATATTTGCGATTTTCATCGCACGTGGAAGATTACGGATGTCTTGAAAGCACTAACGGCGCGAACGAAAATTTAATATCGAAACAAGTTACGCTGACAGTCGCGGACGAATTGACGTGGCTTTCCAACTCAGTATTATTATCGTAACACGAACGAAATAAACGCCGTATTGTATGGGGGAGGAGTAAAGATTGAACATGTTCTTGTACAGATATGCCGGATGATATTTTAATATTGAATGCTTAAGTATTTTTCACACGCATTTTTATTTACTTGGTAATATAGGATGTGTTGTATGATGTATGAAGAGTGATGAATGTCGAAGCAGCATGGTAGGTCTGTAAGGATAAATTCACATGTCATTCACGAGAGTACCTAACCAGTGCGGATAAATTTATTATTTTACTAGCTCTCCCTACGCTGTAAGAGCTCAGACATGACGGCATGAAGGCAATATGTATATGGAAATTGAAAATGGATATATCATATCAATAAAAGCTTATAACCAATTATTATTTACTTACATTAAATTTGAATTGAGACTTAAAACAGATTTACCTTCTTTTAAGCCATACTTAGTTATATTACTATTATTGTACCAACAGTGCAACGATAAAATGGTTCGGAAAAAAAGATGTTTCAACCTTCTTTTTATAATACAAATGTGCCCGCAACCGACCACAAATTAGTGTTTTAAATAAAATCTGAACGTATGTGTATTATCAATGTCTGTCTCTATGGCGCCCACGGCAGAGAGACACATCATGTAAGATTGGAAGTGTGCAGCGTAACGTTACAGGCGAAACATAGTATTCAAATAATTTATTTTTATACCAATGCTATTGGAAAAAATAAAATTAATACCTATTTAAAAAAAAATACAATTCATATTGCAATAAAATACACAAAATGTTACAGTAGTTATTTCTTAAAGTAATTTAACGCTAAAGGTATATTATATGTATTTCTTAAAAATGTCTTGATTTCAATACTAAAACCTCTTAAACATTAAACCGTTAACACTACACGCCTTTCTTCGAACCAATAAATACCATAAAAATATTTACATATGACTAGTACCGAGAATCAAACTTGGCTAAGGTTCAATACTTGCTGATTAATGGAATCCGCCTTAACGAATACCTTGGCCCGACATACATATGCGACGAGATGAATGCCTTAATGATCCGCCTTAGGAAAAAAACATTAAACCGAATAATATTCGTTAGAATAAATTTGTTGTAATCCATTCATCATTGGCAGCGTGTAAAGATGAAAGTGAAATATATATATACATCGCGATATGGAAATGAAATGGCGACGACCGCTTAGGTAACAGTCCGACTGTTTTGGGGAAACACTGAACAATTTGTCAACATGTCGCATTATAATAACGATGGACCACTTTGACTAAACTATTGATTAAAATATACTACAAGTAGTCAAACCTATTGTATAAACCAAAAGCGACTTTGTGTTATGAGCCTTGCAGCCCAGATCCAATAAGCATTCATGACATAACATTTCGCCTATGTTTCCCCGAAGGGTAATTAAGTGTAGTATTTCCACTTTTTACCGGTTATGTTTTATGAAAAAGTAACAGACAGTACGATGGTAAATTGGTAGAAAACCCCAATAATATTCTTCCTGATAGTACTCGACACGGGTATCAAGTCTAGGACCTCTTGCTCGGCAATCGTGCTTACAACTACTAGTACAACGAGGCAGACAAACAAGCAGTCTTTAATCGTTAATAAGTATTCAATTTTGTGTAAAGCTGAAATATTCATTGGCATCGGATGCAGATAGAGCGTCTAGCGTTAAGAATCCAGCCAGCCCTTGCGATAGAGTGAGCCAATTGTAATAATATCTGCTCTCCAAGTGACAGACATTCAAATTCATTGTCAGACGGACGGACGTCAAAATCAAACCTAGTCCTTTGCGCGCGGACCCGACATCCTTTTCCGTTTTATTGAACATCGTCTCGTTGAACAAGACGCGAATCTTATCGTATAAATGTAGCGGTCCAGTTAACGAACGATAACCACCCGCATCAAGGGACTGTAAGATTTAGCTATTTATGGTCTAACAACCGGACGAGATTTGAAAGGAAATCGTTCGTAATATCAATTTGGAATGAATTGGATACGATCAAAGAGTCACTGATATATTACTTAGTGGCGTTCTATTTAAATCAGTCATGAAATGCGGTTCGTTGGTTTAAAATATGTTTGATATATATCGAAACTTTGTAATAATTCCGTATGAGACTCAATGTCGTTGGCGCCATAGACAAAAATACTTAATGACTAATAATAAATAATTACTGATTATATTTGTTCTGTTTTCATTAAAAACATGAATGCATAGTTAGTTGCAGACGTGTTTGTAAGATAGCCGATAGATGGATTTTATTTCGGGGCACTTTATTTAAATTTTTTATGACATAAAAGCTAAGGGCAGGATCGTTGATTTAAAAACGATGATAAATATAATTTTACATATCATAGCTTTAGGCGAATTTCCATGGGTTTTTTTATTGGAAAAAGAGTAGCAAACGAGTAGGCAGCAGTCACAGATAGCTACTACCGCCTATGGACATTTGCGATTGATCTCAGAGAACTATAGGAATAAGAATGTTCGTATAAAGTAGTCCAATTAGTATGCGTTGTTAATAAAATCGTTATTTAGTCTTAAATTAATTATAGGACTGTAATAATAGAGTACAAACACGCTTAGTATCAACGTAACAGTATTGAAGTCATCATACAACTGACGTGTTGTTATGGCTACATGTAAACGTAAACTAACACTATAGGTACTATACAGGTGAATATAAACACTATATATATAAAGGTGAAATCTAGAAGTGTACTAAGTGTAGTACACTTCTAGATTTCACCTAGAGGAATGCCTTTTTCTACCTCTCCGGGAGATATAGGCGTGAAGTATACACGTATAGTATCACGCCTGTGAGCCTCGAAGAGGTAGACAGAGGAATGTAGAACATTCCCACGTATGAAGAACGTATATTTAAGAAGCTGAAAATGATGACCTATTCCCACATTTGGACCACCAAAGGCGGTATTACGTAAGAGCTAGATGCTCTGATAAGATTATATCTACATACATATTATTATGTATGAAGTGCATTATCTAATGTCTACGTATGGCACGCGGTTTTGGAAAATTTACGATAATTCTATTCACGAATATTCGGTAAGGTTCATCAACTTATACTGATATGAAAAGCTTTTATTTTATTCGTGACTCTTTTTCGTTATCAGCTTGAATGGAGATCGTAGAAGATTTACTACCGTATAAAATTAACCCCACTGCGTCGTTCAAGGAGTGGTTGCCAGCGCGGTTGCTAATCGGCATGTTGGGTGCAATTCCTGTGCAATTTTGGGGTTTTCCGACTTGGAATTTATAGTGTTAGGTCGGCGTCTGGATTTAATCCCGACGTATCGTAATTTCGTACTACGGCATAATATCACGGCATAGAGGTATGACATCAGAGGTGAATCGTGGGAATGGTACCTACACTCCTCGGCCTGCCTCTTCGCGGAAAATATAGACATGACGTTTTTTACTACATTAACTAATAATTGTCTCGGTTGCGATCAAGTCATTTGAATATTGTGCAATACTGCTACCAAAGCTAGGTTTGTTAAAGACATCGCCAAGACTACCCGCATATGTCAACTCCTCAAGAGCAACAAAGAGATTGACAATTGGTCCACATTTTAAGCTTTTGTTATGAGCCTAATACAATGATGACTATGTGTATTCTAAAATGTTAACAATTTATTATTGGTGTTAGGAAGTAGGTATATGTCTTCATTTGGCGTAAGGTGCACAAGTTTGTCATTTTAGTAACATTCAGGGACAGGAGGTTCCATGGCATCCACATTACATTACATATAGTCTTCCTCAGCGAGACGCTTAGTAGTATTTAGGAGCTGTTAGCAATATTAGCTTATATATACAAGTCGTCTCGTAATACCATTTATTGCAACTAATCGTATTTTCTATTAAGAAAATATTTCTATGTAGCAGAGGAAACGAAACAAACATAGACTTTGACGTGCGATACCAAACATTTGGGTCGTTGATTCGTTTTTTACCCCTCATTACTGTCAGAGACAAAAACGCTGAGAATTGCAGTCATAGCATGTATTAGTGTTTGCAATACATACAGCATTGTGGAGGAAATTGTCTCCGCAGACAATTGTATGAGAATGTAAGCGCTGTTAGGTAAAGTTAAACATTATGTCAGCTAATTAATCAGTACCTGCATCATGAGATAATTACGATTGCGGAACTACAATACGTAGGTACGAAGTTACATCGATATATTTCAATATGCGTTTTAAAAGACTCAATGCGTTGAAAAATTCGCAAAACATTGCATCGTGACAAATGATTTACTCTTATACATAAAAAGAATTCACCAATTTTTAAAATTAATACTAAAGACCCGGGATTTAAACCCGGGACTTTTCGACTGGCAGTTGCGGTTGCAACCAACACAACCAACGAGGCAGTCATGTCAAAAATTACTCAATTTAAATAGAACTACTTGTGACGCTGTTGCGTAAGTGTTGCAATGTATGTAGTTTGCAAAATAACATAATTATAAATAATAAGGTAATGACATATGTAGTCCCCTAAACAACTATCATTGTAGACCTCTCTAAGAGGTAGCAAACTCCACCTTAAGGCTCTGGGGACTGGCTATTCGCCGTACTGCGCTAAATCGCGATCTATACTAAATCATCTGACCACCACCAGGCCGTAGCGCAAGCCGGTCAAGATTTTGTATTTCATGGTCCACAATCCGTGGGCCCAGTAGGAGTATTAAGGGCACTTTGAGTAGACATATGTTCAGTAGTGTGCTGAAATAGACTGACGATGATGTTCCTCGAAGAAGACGGTGGATGAGATAAATTTGAAAACGTACAATTAAAATATTCAGATAAAGAAAAATGTCATAAAATGTTATTTCGTAAAACTACAATACGGCCGGAATTATGTATCAGACACTTTAGTAAGCAGTATTATTAAACTGTAGGTACCATATACTATAAATATTTGCTTAATAACATCTTCAACTGTTTTTCAGCATATTTTACCACAATGGTGTATTCTCAGCAGCAGAATGCTAGAAGACCGGAATACGACAACGGCCATGGCTGGGATATCAGACTGGCGGTCCCGGGCAGACCAGGGACCGACTATCCCACGCTAAACGCCATCCCTAGAACGTCCTTTTCTTGTTCGGGGAAAAGTCCAGGTAATAAATATTTTAATTGAAAACGATCTAGCCACCTGGACGATTCAGATTAAGTACCAAAAATGATTATTTTCACACAACTTACCATTAAACCAAAACTACGATAATCCCGTACTAAGCTATGATTATACTATTAACTGGTATCTATTTAATTAACAAGAAAGGAGTAAGTAGATTGACTTTGCGTAATTGCACCATGACCCATTTCATGGATATGCTTTTTCTAAGAGACACTGTCATGATTGTATAAGAGTGCATTCGACTGTGACACATATGTGACCGGTTAAGAAAAGCAACCTTTCTATTCTTGTATGGACAGCAGAGATTTAAAAAATAACTGGTTGACACTGCAAATCATTTCTGGAACTTCCCGCTATATTCTTTCTTCATGTATCAGATGGATAATTTATGTCTTATTAAAAAAGTCCTTGAAACAACACCAATTACAAATACATTGTAGATAATATTTGGTAAAAGAGAACATTTGTTCCTTTCTAATTTCAGGATACTATGCGGATGTTGAAGCTGGCTGTCAAGTTTTCAGAGTCTGTACTCTAGGCTCTACATACGGATTCCAGTCGTTTCTATGTCCTAATGGAACCTTATTTAATCAGGAAGTTTTGGTGTGTGATTGGTGGATGAACGCTCACTGTGATAAAACTCGACAGCTGTTTATTGACAATAAAGACAAATTTGGTAATCTAATGTTAGGTCCACAGCTTATGAAGGATATAAAGAAAATGTTGACGCATCCTCTGCGAAATCCATATGATAAAGCTATAATGAAAAGTAATTTCATTATAATGCAAGATTATAAGCCACCTTCGGGACAACTATTTCCCAACGGCGCACTTATCTCTGGACCAGAACGTTTACCTAGTAATGTATATGTTCCTGCTAAACAGAGACAAGGGAACTTTGCGCAGAATTCGTTTCATTCAACAGACCTCACATTCGCAGCATCGACACCCAGTTCTCAATACATACCTTCGTCATCGAATATAGTTAGACCGACACCCCCCAGAGATAAACAAATATTACAACCACAACCTCAAAATCTGAAGCTTATCCAAAAAGGAATTTTGGGGTCTGTATCACATGCCGCTAACGAGCAATTGGCACGAAATACAAACGCAGAATATATAAATAACCTTCGTATAACACAATCCTCGTATAGTCAACAGAATCATAATCAAAGAAATACGCCGGTGCCACAACATATTTCACAAAACATACAAAACAATCAATCCCGACGTCAGCTATCTCAATATAACGCTATTCCGTCTAATCAGATTACGAGCACAAGTCAACATCAGACATTTATTGGCAATGCAAATGGACAAGTTCGGGAAAATAGTGTACCTCAATTTCCTAGAACTGCAAATGGCTATGTGGATAGAGAGTCTAAGCAAAATTTGGTAAGTTCAAATATCATTCCACCAATAGGTAAAACGTTGAAATTTAGTAGAATTGTTCAAAAATCTAGCACTGGTAACCCTAAATCAAGGATAACTTTTAAAACATGGATTGTGCGACCGTCAAAGTCTGCTAGGTTGGTGGTTGAACCAACCCCGTACAGTTATAACAGACCAATAAATGGTCGTATAGAAAATATCCTTGTTGATACTACTAGTCCATCTATAGAACGAAGTAATCCCGAAGCAGAAGAAGGACCTTATACTTATGATAAACCAATACTTTTAAACGAACAAAACAGGGGTACAATTGATAGTCCTTCAATATATTTACCACCAACAGAGCCCACATTATCAGGTCAACTCTACTCTACTTCAAAAATCCCTAGAAATTCAAAACAATCTCTTTTGTATCTAACACCAACAACTTATAAACCTTCGTCCACTCTTTACGTGCCTCCTTCTGAAGACTCTATAAAACTGTCACGCCAATATTTAAACCCAAATTTGAATTCACTACAAACCGGTAATTATCATAGTGCAAGGATAGTAGCAACGCCAACTGCTCCTACTATTGATTTTACAACAGCTATTTCCGGTCGTTATAAAGCTTCACCGAATTTATTAAATAAACACCGCGATACGTACACTAACCACAATAATTTAACATTTTCTGAAATACTAACAAAAGAGAAACTTGATATAACCGTAAATAATATAGTAAAAGATGCTAATAAGTTACTTAACACTGCATCACGTAACGAATTGAGTCAGTATCGTGAAAATAATAAAGTTGCAGACAATCCAACTGTGAATAATGTATCTCCAGAGTTTGAAAACTATAATTATAACCAGTTAACGGTGCAACCTACAAGTAATAGCAGAAGTGAAAAAAATGTAGCTACTCCATCTACAGACTTAGAACCTCCGGCTGACACATCTCCATATAATTATGAAAATTCAAATAAATTTTCTCATTTACCGTTTTTTAAAGAATCTTCAAAACCACCAAATACCATTGAAAGAACTGTTTCACTAAAAATTACAATTCCTGAATCATTAGCAGAATATATTTTTAATAATGACAGTGAAAATGACATTAATAATTTAGAAATATTAAATACAGGAAGCAGTAACTACTTAGTGCTTACTAACAATAACTTAGAAGAAAATAAGGGTTCTGGTCTCATTCCAATTGGTAAGTTGATTTGGGATAAAAATATAAATATTTCTAATTCACAGGCGTTAGTATACTCGTTTTTGACAGATTCACTCAATGCAGTTAAAGAATACAGCAACATTGCTAAACAAAGCATTATTTCACCTGTACCTACGCAACCACAAATCCAGAATCTGAAAAATGAAGTTATTGATGACATTACTAATAAAGTCTCACAGCTCACATCATCACAATTTTCCAACGACAACCAAAATCGAGCAAATTTGGTCCTACCTCAAAAGACTAGAAGCTCCACTTATTTCAGAGATAACATCAAATATGCAAGAGGTAATTTACCGCAACCAGTGGTGCAAAATCATCAACAAAGTTCTCAGTTTTCACAACAAAAATTACCCGAACAGTTATATTCATCACAGCTACAGAGATCCAATAGTAAAAATGTTGTGGAAAGCCTGCAAGGAAATTCGCAACAATTGTATAGTGGCCAATTATATAAACTCCCAGTTCCAGAGGTCACGAGACAAATCAACAATTTTCAAAATTCCATTCAATCATCTAACGCAAGACTAACAGAATCTTTTGCGACAAAATTCTCAAATCGTGAAGTGAATCAAGACAACAATGCCAATAATATTCAAAAACAGTCAACTACAGAGGTACAAATTATTCCGTCTGAAACATTACCTTATCCACCAGCACGACGACCACTACAGCGTACGGAAGAAGCTACAATCAATACACACGAACATTCCGCGAACATTTATGTAGACAAGTTTTTAAATACTGATAATGGAATAACTGCACAGATACAAGACAAAATAATCGGTACATTGCCCCATCCTTTAGAAGAAAATAAACTCCTTACGTACAAGAAAAACAAGTCCTATTACCTATACTCGGAATTAGAGGACAGCAACAATAATAATATTCAGGCCACTAATACAATCGATCAAACGAACCAACAAGCTCATCAACAAAACACACAATTGACACGCAACAACGATGTATCAAATCGTGTAACATTTGAATTATTTCCATCAATTGGTTATCGATTAGAAAATGAGAGAGAGAAACAACAAATTCTCAATGAATTTAAAATAAATAATCATAGGGATTTCAACCACGATGGTAAAACTCAAAGCTTAAATCAACGAACTGACTTAGTCACCGGTGTGGACTATACAATTATTCACCCTACATCCAAAAAGCAGTTTAATTTACCAAACAATATCAACACAATACTTTATAGAGGTCCTTCTTCATATTTGGCACCTCCGTCTACTGTCGGAAGCTTACAAGCAAACCAACAAGTTAAATCTATCCCGAATTCCAAAATAGAGAAATTTGATGATAATAATAGTAACAACGGTTATTCAAAGGACACGCCTGTGAGACAGTTTTCTTATTAATGTTGTATAATCTCAATTTAGTTATAAAAAATAGGATATGTCTATTAATTAATATTTTAATGTTAGATAAGTGATGATACTACTGTTATAATTGTAAATACACATTTCTCAAAAGCAATTTATTCTTTCTTATGTTTGAAATAAAATAGTCACATAGAAATAAAATTGTTTTATTTATTTCTCTACTTTTACAATGAAAACCTTTGTGCAACTAAATTTAACAAAAAAAACCTTTATTTAAATTTTAATCTATATGAATCGTTTTTCATATAAGGCCCTGTATGGAAATTTTATGAGTGAAAATTAAAACTAGCTTTAATAAAATTGTAGATTGTAAGTCAAAAGCGTAACGTTTTTATCTATAATACAATTCCACCCCTTTCGTTAAAGAAATAATATGCAATTCATTTAATTATACTAAAGAGTACCATGGAACAAATGAATTAAAAATGACACTACATAACGAAACACTCTGGCGATAGA
>DWDU01001847.1:0-13790 GCA_018245575.1 Jemadia suekentonmiller
GTTATGTCGTTCACTCCTATAAAGTGAAACAATAACACACAAAGCGAACATTTACCTACTTCATCGAAAAATTTCGCAAATGGATGCCAAAGCGCTCCCGGTTAATCGTTACGCGATACGCTTTTACGTAAACAACAATTTTGTGTTGGTCTTTTGAGTGTTTTTCAACCGTTTCCACATTTCTTCTACCGTAAAGTCGAAATAAATATAACATCAAAAAGTCGTATAAAACCACGACTCTTTTGAGAGACAGGTACGCATACTCAAAATCTATCAACGAGTGCTTGTTCAAGACAGTGAAGTATGAACCATTAATAAAAAGTACTTAAAGAAATAACAGTGCCACAGAAATTACTTTTCGTTCTCGTTAGAATGTGAAGTGAATTTCTATAACAAATAAACAGATATTATAAACAGATTACAGGCGTGATTCTAACTTATATTTTTATATGAACCGTATTGTAATCAGTATCGTAAAGAACGAATACATTGTATTAATAGGCAACCACAACATTAATATGTAAGGTGTTGCTTTTTTTAACGTTTTAAACGTTAGACGCGCTGTCGAACGCTTCTCTCTGTTCCTCTCCTTACGCACTGTTCACCCTTCATGTTCGTGTAAATATGCCTCGGCCATCTCGTATTACCAATGTAACCCGATAGATCGGTCACGCAACGACCGAATCGTTGGCGCGATTAATTCGTCAGGAAGTCATGTGGAAAACGAACGGAGACAGTCGGCGAGAAGAGTGCGTCAGGGTGGTGCCCTGAGCCCACCGTTCTTTAAGGTGTGAATGATCTTTATTATGGTCTACGTATCAATTGATGTTGGAATAGCTATTGGATTAATATTTTGATATTACAATTATTTATGCATTCTAATAAGAAACATATTATGCTTCTTTTTAGGATACATAAACAATCGTATTGCCTTAAACATAACATTTCAATTACGTTTATCTTAAACGGAAAACAATTTTTAATTACAAACCGTAAAATAAGTTCCATAGTTGCTAAATCAAGGGACCACTGCATCAATCAAACATTTTGAAGTCGCCGCCACCGGAACTTGTAGCGTTTTGCCATATTTGTGACCGAGTTCGATTTTAGCAGATGCTTTTTAACCGAAAATTGATATTCAATACAATTTCCGTGCGACGTCCGAACAGCGCGTGCATACAACGAATGGAAATTTGATTTGTGACTGTAAAACAATTTGTTGTGTGCTCGAGGCTTAACTTTATTACAATTAAATGGAACACGGTGCGTTCCTGATAGAATACTATTTTTTGTTACACTTAACAATGTTTATTTTGATTTAAAATAAACAAAAGTGACAGTTTATGTCACTGATGTAACTAGTTTAAAAGACCATTTATATTATTTTACTATCTCGCGTGGGCCTAAAACTCACCTTCACTCCTTTCCTAGGAAATATATATTCAAGACGTATATATCGGAGACGTATATATTGTTGAACGTAATGAACCAATCTTGAATAAGTAATATAAATTTGTTACTATCACGGTCACAACCTCAATATAACTTTTTGAGAATATAGAGAAAGAAATGACTCATTCGAGGCTAGTTGTTAAAGGTAGATGTATTCATGACTTCTGATCGGGGCGTTAGGCTATTACTAACTATATAACTATACGATATCAAAAATTGAAATGGATTATTTTACGCTAAAACAAAGCACAAAAACTCGTGATGATCGCACAAGTATTTGTACTTGGTCGAGAATCGAACACATAATATCCGTCTTAGTAGTCAAGGTCATTAACCACTGGATCAATGAACCAGTCAAAAATGTATTTAATGTAACACCACGCCTGTTATCCCCGAAGTGGAAGGCAGAAGCCCGTCGTGTCTCTAAGTACAGAGATATATGGCCCACGGTGCTCTCTACCTCACCCGTAGGGAGCCTGGCGTACTCTAGCTGCGGTGGTCCAGATAAACTCGCGTGACACATCGTCCTGGCGCCTACTGGCGTGTTTTACGTAAATATCGCCATAGAAACACTTAGGAGCTATAGTGTTACGTAGATCACCGATGGTGTGAAATTATACACCCCCGTGAACTATGTGAAACACGCTGGAAAATAACGTGACCGACAGAATTTACATCATGGACTACCATAGACAAGTATTTGGGAGTAACTAAGGATCTAAAACACAGCCAATGACCAAACGCAACCAACCATTTCGTTAACATTTCATGAATGGTACGTTCGATAATGTTCGATGTTTTTTATTTCGGATAAAAAATATCACTACTAAAACCTAAGGGCCGGATCGATAAAGTTGTAGACAGACCGTATTGAATGCCAAATAAGTATATCTACAGACGTGATGCGCTTTTACTACACTTACCAGTCTCGTCTCACCATATAGGTACGCCGGTTTCGTAGATTTCGGACTTCGCAAAAATTAAAAATACAACATATAGACACATCATGTTTTAATTTTATACCTGATCGAAAACTAATAGTAAGGCCAACATCACATGACCGTATCAAGTATAGCCATAATAATAAAACACGCAGTGGCTACTTACAAAAATAAAAAAAGAAAGCACACTTGTCTATGTCCACTACAATGTATGGAGTGACTTGGCGCCAATTTAAATCAAGCGAAGCACAGATTATTATAAAAGTTAAGAATAGTAGTAATAGCATTCAAGGCGATGTTCTAAGAAAAAAATCAATCTAAATAAAAAACACAAACGAATTATACCGAAAAAGCTTGTCTGTACCTTGGGAAATGGGAGGCAATTATTGGTTGGAAATTGAAAATTTGTACACCTTTAAGCAAAGTGCGTTCAGGGGAATGTAAAATATTCCATAGTTAATTTTTATATAGGAGTGCAAAGGCTAAAATTGGTATTATATTATTTCGCTTTTTTATATATATTAGCTAGCTTGAAGTTGTCATAATTATATTGAAATGAATTCTAATACTCTAATAAAGTCAAGTGGTTGCTTAGAAGTGGACATTTAATCTTAATTTATTGAAATTTTGAACTTAAACATTATTGAAATTTCCTACAAAATAGTATATAGACACCTCTTCGACAAGAACATACCTCTGTAATGTCTAGTATGTGCTACTGTTAGACAACAGACTCGTATCTAACACAGTGTAAATCTAAATAACGAATGTTTATTTTAATTTATTTTTAACACAACTGAGATGTATATAACCTATAATAAAATCACGTCTGTGATCCCCGAAGAGGTAGGTAGAAGAGTGTAGTACACTCCCACGTTTCATCAGTTACGTTTACTTCCCTTCATGGTAAACGGAGTGAGCCTATTGCCACACACTGGGCACAAAATTTTCGCTAATGCTAGAAATTTCTAGTTAGAAAAACGATTACTTTTAGTTAATTCTCGTAGTAACCAACCCGGAGATCGCACCTATCATTTGGAAATTGATATGATTCAACCTTCAGAGACGCACGAGCCGCGCGTCGGTGACGCAAGCCGCAAGCCTCGATCTAATCATTATTAAGCACACAACAATGCGGCCATAGTGTCGCAACGAATAGACAGAACGAAGTATTGTTATGTTTCTGTAAAATTGCACCACGTATAATGCGAACTTGAGATTATCTCGATACAAATGACAAAGCTGTATTGATATTTGAAAGCAGCGCGAACGACAAATAATATTAGTAAAGATATAATAAAACAGTTAACCAGAGAAAGTAAGACGAATAAAGATTTGCAGTGACATCAAGGAGTTTTCCAAAATATGAAGGAAATAATTTCATCAAACTTATGATTGACGTGAATTAAACAAGTTATGAAAGAGTAAGAAGTAATAGAAAGATCGTCGGACTCCACGGGGCGCGATTATGATAAAAATGGACGGAATGAAAACGAACTACAAGAAATGGATGTCAAAAAAGTAGAGGAAAGCTCCGCTAAACTGGTGAACTTGACTTTTTTCATTGGAATAGATTTTGCAAATTTGATAGACCACGTGAAATGTAACTCGGTTATAAAAAGAAAACTTTCTGCAAAAACGCACTGCACGTCGCAGCTTAACTGTAATAGGTCCTAGAAAAGCCAAATTACAGATCGATCGAACTTCCTATGTTCTTTTTCCAGAACATTCTTGGTAAGATTACCAAACGGAAGTTGCAAGAAGTACATCTATAACTATTACTAGCAGAAAATACTGCTTTAGTAAAATTAGCTAGACTATAATCATTGTATCATCGCGTTACGATATAGCCAGACAGAACTGAGTGCGACCCATCTCTATCCTTAAACACCTGCCGAGCTTCATTCATTACTTCGGAGACTATCATTTCGGAGACTGACGGCCAACAGCCAGTATCTGCCGCATAATTGGTCAAGAATGACTGGAATAAAAACGCTCATTATTATACTATCATCGCATTACCCATACAGGGTACACATAGAGCACTAAGTGCCAATCAATATCTATACAAAACTTGCATACGCTTAGTGATTTCGAAGACATCTGCCTGAATAATAAGCTTCAAATAAACATTACTTTTCAAAGTTAGCAACGCGCACAATTCAAGTGCTCACATACTGCAATACCGTACCTTATCTGGCGAGACGACGACAACGTTGACTGGATTATTATCGAACCCCGGTAGGTACTTAAGGCGAACTTAATTTTCGACTCCAAATTAACTGTCCGATTCGCGACGTGTCGTGGATTATAATGAATTCAATTAAATTACCGGATGAAATGTAACGGATATTTTGCGATGCGCTTGAAAATTTACCACATCACCCTGAGCGAAGACCCGTGTCCAACAGTGAAAAATAAAATGATAACTTTAAAATTGCACATGTCATGTCACTAAAATTTGTCACTAATGCCTCATTTTTCACAAATGACTTTTAAAGGAGCACTAACGAAAACCGTTATTCTTAGAGATACACATACATACATACATATGTATATTGGATAGGCTGATATATCAATCAACAATTTTCGCACCACATCGAATTGTTAAGTATTGAAAAAATATAAGTTTACTACATACATACTTATCGTCAACCCAGGTCCCTCACGAGGTAGGCGGAGAGCACCAAGTGCCAAATATCTCTATCCTACCAGACCTGCGGCGCTTTTTCTACATTTATCACTCTCTTCATACATGCACGCCGGTTTCCTAGACTTCTGACTCTACCATCAGCCAGTATCTGGCCTATTTGATCAAGACAGGTGAGTCTTGGCCTCAGCCATGGCATTGCAACTCATCTAGAACCCACCTCACCATGCGAAAATCGATGTAAACTAATCAATTAGTTTATACTATCAATTAAAATAATATTCTTACATTTTTCATTACAGTTTAACGCGTTACGATTTGTTAAGATTATATGTGCTTATGTAGTTGGCTTTTGGGTCTGTTATATCACTTAATAAAAAATAAATGTCGCGTATGTGGACGAATAGTGCTCGATACAATGTTGCAGCAACTGGAGCTTATCGTTGTCTCAAGGTTAGATCGAAAACAGTTGAGCCCAGCCGGGTCAGAGCATGTTTGACCTCACGACCATTATTGTATATTTCACGAGTCTCAGACACTACGCCTAACTGAATTCAGAAGTGAAATTCTGTGTTGATCGTCAATTAGTCACATTCTGGCAAGGCTCAGTTATTGATATCATAATAATTTACTAACAGTGTAAATCGTTGCTTCAGTTGGCGGAGCGTACACAACCCGCCTACGCTAACAATTATTATTTACTGTTCCAATATCACCGCAAATCCCTTAGGGGGTAGGTAGAGAGCACCGAACGCCAACTATATCTCTCTATCTTTACTAATCTGGCATTCTTCGTACATTCATCGCTCATCTTACAACCGTTCCGGTTTAGAAGACTTCTGACATCCGCCAGTAAAACTATTAGCTGACAACATTTACTAATATCTTTGCTCACCCCATCAAATCCTTGTATAAAATATGCGGCCATTTGCTAACACTTTTAAATAGATTGGAACGATTAAAAAATAGATTAAATGGCACTTATTAGCGTAGTTTGTATTTGAAAAATAAATTTACTTCGCTGCTAAGACGATTGCTTCAAACGGCTTCTAGAACAGTCTTTTTTCGCACATAGCTACTATAGGAATTCTTGACGTCACGTCTGCGTACTACGGCGCGTGGCGTGGTGCCAAGCGCAGAATGCGTAATATAGGGCTGCCAACGACTCCTTGGTACTCTAGGAAGTATAATTTATAATATAACATCACGCTGTACGTCACCGAAGAGGCAGGCAAATGAGTGTAGTACACTCCCACGACTCACCTGTCATGTTCTGCGTTCTAACATAGAATAGGGGGCTGAGCCTTTTGCAAAATACCGGGCACAAATCCGGGCTGCGAGCTACTAAAACAAATGTCAAGTTAGAAAGACCCAATAGAACCCGACCCAACAATAGAACCCTCTCGGTCAACAGTCTCGCTTGTAACCACACTACCAGCAATTGAATAATTTGTTAATGCGTAATTTATTTTATTATCTTTGTACGCTCCTGAACTTACGCTTGTAAGCTTTAAATTGTTATTTTTCTTTCTTTCTTTCTTATTTTTCTTAATACGTAACTCTAATGTTTTCGTAATTATAAACATCTCTGAAGGTGAAATTTATCAACAAACAATATATTGTCTTATCTTGAAAATATCATCCAGCAAAAAATAAATCTACTTTTATTGCGAATCGATTAGGCTTCAATTCAATATTTTCACATTGCCTACAATTTTATCACAGTTCAAATTATTTCCATATTAAATATTATCGCACTGGGCTCAGAAATTTTATAGTAAAAAAGTAACAAACACAGACAAATAGAATTATAGAATTATTATTACATTTACAATGTCAGTTTGGATCATTAATAAACTACTCTATTTCTTAAACGTATTATTAATTAAACCTTTCTGCATTTCTTAAATGTAGTATTAATTAATTCTTTCTGCATTGCTCAAGTAGTAGTAAAATCTGTGACTTCAGCAGTATATGTTTGAACCGTAACATTTCTTCCCGTGGTCTTTCTGCTAGGTCCGTTGACGTCATGAACGATATACAATCTTCATTCCTCTTCAAAAACACTAACTCATTACCAGAGACAAAAAAAAGAAATGCTTTCAACAAAGACGCATAAAGAAGAATAAAGACGCTTTAGTCTCTGCTTCCGTCTAAGAAGTGAGCAGCTTAAATTATCGTTTTTTTTTTCATACGCTTATGGAATAAATTGCTTCACGCTTGTATCCATTAGAACAAACAGCGCAAAGAATTAGAAAGATGTTAATGACAGTGAAATAACTGGGAGGGATGACAATGACAATGTAAGCTTGACAAAAGCCTTGATTCAGTGATTCGGATTCGCCATGAACCTACAACCCTACAATAGACGCGCGGTCAACAAAGGGATTAAAAAGCAACCGTCTCCCAGGACACTAATTGTCCCGTATCGAATGCGAGCGATCGCAACCACGCTAACCACGCGTCGTACGTATTTTTATCGACGGGCGTCTAGACGGCGACCTGCGACGCGGTCCTGACGTGATTCCACCAAAGAAAAGATTACCCAGAAGCTCGAATTTCTAAATACTATTCCAGTCCTAAGAATTATGTGATCCCTAATCCACATACCCAGATTGGGTTTATGGGTAACACTGCGAAAAATGAGGCCTATTTCCAGCAGTGGACTGATGGCGGTTCGAGGACCGGTGTCGCATTAAATGTGCCAGGCCAACAATGCATTATTGACAACCATGAAGCTTTGGAATTAATGACTTGATTGGCCAATATTAATGAACGAAAACAATACTCAGATCTATAAGTAACAGTGCCAGAAATATAAGAAAGGGATAAAAAATATTTTATTATACGGTGTTCGCAACACTTCATTAGGTACGAAAATTATTAACACAGAAAAAGCGATGGAAAAGTACTGCAAGGGGAGTATAAGCACATGAAGTATATTGTACGAAGATATTATATGTCAGTCAGAAATAATAAGAACAAGCAGAAAATAAATATAACGCAAATTTCGACTCAACTGTCTAATAATATGACCTGATTTTAGTGCATCTTTACAAACAACAGTTCTATTTGGTCAAGAAAGCCCGTGTATTGCATTCTTTGTACAGTAATCAATAAGCGTTTAATCTAGATAACATTTTCTATAGCAAATATTGAAAGAAATGTGTTGTTTCTTTATGTTAACTATCCTATGCCACCACAAATATTACGTTCCGTATTGTCATCACTTTTACTCGTATTGCCGCGTGTATTAAGCTGGGTCATCACCGAGTTTATTTTTATCATCTATCCCGCCAAATGCACATGTACAATCATTTTGTAGCATTTAAGCAAAATTGTATCGTTGCACTTTTCTCATCTGTGATGTGTCCTAACTGAGCAAAAGGAGCGGGTAGACGAAAACAATTGTAGCCAATTATACGAGTAATCGAGATGGAATAAACACCAACGATTTGCAATAGCCAATCTGTTATGAAAATGCATATTACTCTATATACATAACCATAAAATCACAGTACGAATCGATACTATGTTTCACAGTTTGCGTGATATCAAGCAACTGTCTTTCATTTTAACCTTAACTTCGTCAGTGCATGTGAAAGAAAAACAAGTAATTGAGTACGTCACGTTTATAATATTCGTTTATTTAACGATTTTTCCTTTTAAATGTAACAATTCTAAACTTTTAAGATTCAACCGTGACATTTACGAGTACGAGTAGCTCGCTTTTATGAAATTTCAACGTATTATTTTATTTACCACCTGTTGTTAGCTCATACAAATAATCATAATAGAATATTGTTGATTTGACTCGATATGAAACAAGCGCCATTACAAATATTAAAAATTATCACCTATACATACTTTTTCAATAACATGCTATAACTTGTAGGGTTGCTTCACAACCCTTTAATTTTTTTTCATCCTGACATATACACAAATCGTCTTTTTTGAATGGCGTAATTTCTAATCCTTGGATAAATTTATTGCTACATTCAATAGTGATTTTTGACTTGTTTTTTAAAATGGGTTGTGAGATCAGTCAAACGTTTCTGATTAGCTGTGATAAGAGTACAATTCTTACTTCCTATTGCTTTAAAAGCTAAAGACTGAGTTTCCCGTCTACTCATACTTTTTTCCAATGTTTATACTTGTTTGCCTTTCTTCTCTTCTCTTTTACATGGTAAACAAATATTATCGTCACCTTTCCCAGGCTTTTCAACGCAAGTAAATAGTTGATTCTTATCATTTTTAGTTTCCTTCACTTTATTTTGTTTCGTCTTAAGTTATTTCAATCTTTTCGAACAGAAATTTTCCTCTTCTTCCATTTCTTCCAGTTCGGAATTTATGTATCTCAAGGTAACCATTAATCTTGGCATATCCAATTTTGAAAAAACATTCTATTTCCTGCAAATACAAACCACAATCGTCTGAAGCTGCCAATAATAACCCTTCCGTTCTTGTTCAAAACCAATTGAACTGTGTATATTTATTTTAAAAAATATCAAATAGTAGTAGTAAAATAATTATTTAAATAAATGAATTTAATTCATGTCTTCTCCAAAGTACGTTAATGTTTTCATATACCATTAAAAAATCATATGTTATTTTATATTATTTTAAAATACACTTAACTGCCTTAAAGTATTTGTTAAACGTTCATATTTATGCAATAAAGTCGACTAGGTTTCATTATTACCGTACAAAGAACAAAAATCCAGTTCAATAGATAACGAATCTCCGCCAATTGAATATTTATCTTTGAGATTAAAAGGGTCATAAGAAACACACTGCTTTAAAATTGGTGGAGCCATTGGTGAGACTCGAAATGTAATGTCGGATTTAGCCTTATTATAAAGAAAACCACGTTTTTGATTTTCTATCGAACACATAAGTATTTGTTTCTCATCTTCTTCGTCGAAGAGAGACTCATAGGATACATCATATTCATCGTTCTCGTCATCGTCTAACAAGGACGTCTCAGTTGGATCACGTTTCTCTTTTCTAACTATTACTGTATCCGTCTCCTCCCGTATTGTACCATCAGGATTCAGCTTTCTTGTAACTTTTGTTATCTTTCGAACCTTTTTTTCGAAATAACCTAAAGAGCTATCCTCTGCTGGCGTTTCATCAACTTTAGCGGCTTCTTTTCCTTTTAATAATTCACATACGTCACAAAGTGACTGTTCTGGAGATTCTGAACTCTGTTTCGGGAGTAAAATATCTTGTTCTATAGGCCGAGAGCAAGTTTCACATGGTTCAAAAGACGTTGGTTCATCGACAATACCTTTGCAAGTCTCACATACTTCAGACGCCGCTGGCAACATGCCTCGGCAAAAATCGCAAGGAGCAATCGATTCATCAGAAGGTACTGTGCTCATCATATTTTGGCATATTTCAGATCTCTGTGATGAATCATTGTCACGATCACAATAACAGGTATCACTACACGTAGGATTAATTATTCTTTTTTCTAAAACTGTTGGACAATACTTCTGGTACACCTCTATTTTTGCTTTCACTGTTTCACATGAATGTAAAAATTTATCCATACTCAATGATGTAACATTTTCTGATTTTAGTTTATTAACGGATTTTATAATATTATCTATATGCAATTTAAGCACATCTAAGACAATCTGCTCAGTTAGATTCTGTGTGGTTTCTGTATGTTCTTTCTTACTTATTTGCCTTGTAACATCCCCAATGGTCTCTATAAAATCTTCAATACTTTCACTTAAAAGACCTTTTTTTTGTGCTTCTTTGCCAACAGAAAGTGTTTCGTCAATGTGTCCTGATATTTCTTGGAGTAACTTTTTTTCTTGAAGTTTTTCTTTGTCATGATCTATTTTTATTTTAAATTCCTTACACATTAATATAAAGTTTTCGATACTCGTTGATTTAATGTTATTTTCTTTGATACCTATTATTAACTCTTCTAATTCACAGATGTGTCTCTTTAAGTGATCCAATTTTGCTTCATCTGTATCTTCTAAATTACTTGGTTTGCCTTCTATTTTTACTTTAATAGCTGTACAAGACTTTAGAAATTCTTCTACTCCTGGTGTTAGCAAACCTTCAGCTTTATAATCTTGAGTCATTTGCACAACATCGTCAATATGGGCTTGTAAGTTTTCTACTTTGTTTTGCTGTATCTCTAATGTATCTATGGGTTGTAATTCATTCAATTTGCTATCAATACCTTCGCAAGCCTTTATAAAATTATCAATACTCGAAAGAACAAATCCTTTACATCTAAATTCTTTAGTAACATCAACCACTTCGCGCATATGACATTTTAAATTTTTTATTTGTTCTGTCAATTCATCATTAACCTGGTTTGAATACTGTTCTACTTTAAAAAAGTGTTCTATCTTATTTTTGGCTGCTTCACACATATTTAAAAATTCATCGGCATCAAAATTTTTTACACCTTTTTCTACAAAATCTCTGGTAATTGCTATAATATTTATTAAGCGCTGCTTAATAAAATTCAATATGTCGTTTGGATCTAGTTCGATAATTGGACGCGTTGCAGAAGGCGTAGGAACATCATCTGACACTGAAAGCTTCTCTGTATACAGTTGCTGGGGCGAAATTTGTGCCTCTATTTGTTTCTCTGTCTTTGGTTTGTTCGACTTAGATTCAAGAAAATATGATGGCTTCTGAACAGAAACATTAGTTTTTATTTTACCATCCGTTCGTTTTTCGTCTGGTCGCTTATTATCTGCTTGCTTATAGTCAACTCGTTTCTCATCTGCTCGTTTATCACATATTGAACAGAAATGTTCTTTTTCGTGAACATGTTTTTTTTGTTTGTCTCTCTTCTTATTCTCTTTAACTTTTTTGAGTCTACCAAATTCTTCTCGAGCCAACTCCTCGAGTTCCGATAGAATGTATACGCAGGTTACATTCAATTTTGGTATTATGATTTTGTTTAATATATTTGATCTCCTGTTAACAAATAGAAACCCGTGTCTCAAAAATATTTTTTCCTCTTTTCTAAAGCTGCCGTGAACTCATTCTTTTTTATTAAGAGCTATATTAAATCTTTTGAATATGATAAGAACTGTTACCATACAACGTAATTGAAAATTACAATATTCCGAGTATGTAAAGTTTTAAGTTAGAATATTACCGAAACAAATAATAATTAATATACATTGATCCGGTAGCTTAAACATTTATTTTAAGATATGAAAAATGTTTGTTTAGTAAAAAAATATGTTAATTGGTAATAATACATTTGCACGTTTTAAATAAATATTTACGTACTATTAAAGTCACTTTGATCGTAATCTATACAACTTTCTATAACATTCGGGCTATATTCTCCGAAATCTACTGAAAATAAAGTGACTGATGACATGCAGTAACGGACAACTGGTTCAGACATTGGTGATGGTGAAATCAGAATTTCAGATCTTACTTGTCTTTGAATTACATCATACTTTGAATAATACGGGGAAAAATCCGAGCTTTTTGTTGTTACCACACCAACTGTTCTGGAACCAGAATAGGATTTAGATTTAGACGATGCTCCTGAAGGCTGATAAGTTATTCGACCAGCTCGCTCTTGGTTAATAGGGTTTGGTGCTGGAATAACGCTTACTGTGACTGGATCTCGAACTATCTTGGTAACTTTAATAACTTTTTTCTCTTGTGATATTGATCCATCTTCTTTTTTTACTCTAACAACTTTTGTAATTTCTTTGATTTCGGTTACAAAAATACCAAGTTCAAAATTAGTAGTTTCAGATGCTACAGTTTTAATAGATCTAATAGTTTCCTTTGATTCTTCGAAAGGCACTGGCTCAGGCTCTTCCTTATTTACTTTCTCTGCTAAGTATTTTTTCTTACATTCGTCGCACAGCTGTAGTTCTTTGTCGTACATTTCTTGTACACTTTTGGTCGAGTGTGTGCTTTGAGACTTTTCTTTCAACTGTTCAACCGTTTTAATAAAATTTTCAATACTAGCTGTTATTATACCTTGTTTATTCATATCTTTAGTTTTAGCAACAATATCAGCTAGATGATTTTTGAACTCCTCAAGTTTTTCATATTCTTTGATGTTTTCAGTTTCAGCTAAAACTGGAGCGTCACACTGCACGCATCTCTCAATCACACTCTTGTCTTTTCCTAATTTACAGGTGGTACACACAGGTGATTTCTTCTTTGTTTCTTCAGTTTCACCATACATTTTCCTTTTGATTTCCAATATTTTCTTTAGTCTAAAGAATTCTTCGCGAGCGAATTCTTCCAACTCACTCATAATGTACATCGTCGTAACATTTGTCTTTGGGATTACAATCTTCGACAGTACATTCATTTTCCTGTTGACAATTTGGGATATTTTATTTGCCTTTCACAACAAACTGCCCATCTCTCTTTTTCTATAAGGACTGAACGGTTTCGATCTGAAGATTTAATTCCTCTAGTCTTGATTATTGTGATAATAATCATTTCATTTCATTTATAGTTATAGAGTCTTCAATGGGGAACTATAAACAACTTTTCCTTTAAAATTATTACATTAAAGCTGACGATGAACTCTCACAAAATTTTAACAAATTACTTTCATCCAAGAACTAACCACGACAATAGTGATAATATAATGGTTAAAAATTATTTTCCATTAAATTTAAGAAACAAAGCGTATTTTGTACAAACATACGTAACATCACGCCTGTTATCCCCGAAGAGGTAGGCAGAGGAGTGTAGAACACTCCCACGTTTCACCAGTT
>DWDU01001848.1:0-13785 GCA_018245575.1 Jemadia suekentonmiller
AGCTTCATTTCGACGTACAAAAAGTGTTCCAATGAACCAATTTTGAATAAATGATATTTGAATTTGAATAAGTTCATTGCTAGGCATAGGCCTCCAAGTATTTACCCATAACCCCGTCGCTGGACGTATAGGGTTAGGTATCGCAAAGCACTGCTTCTCGCACCGCCTCCTCTGTTGCTCGTGGGCGCCCAAGATTATATCACATTTGCCATATATGTTGTAGCCTTGTTTTATATTTTTTATATTTTTTTTTCAGACACATAGTCTGAATGATGACCCCGATATCGTGCTCTGTGGCCACAAGTGCGATCTTCAGGAGAAAAGATTGGTGAACCAAAATCGTGCACGGGAATTTGCGAAGAATTATAATTTACCGTATTTAGAAACCAGTGCCAAAACCGGACAGAACATAGATCGCGCCATAGAAATTCTGCTTGATAGAATTATGTTCCGGTAAGTATTTTTACTTATTGTGTATCAAATTATTATTTGTAGTCTGACTCGTTGGTCGTCTTGATTGCAAGGCCGACTGCCGCTCTCCATATCGGCCTGGGAGGGCCTGGGTTCCAATCCCGGGTCGAGGACTATCAGATTATTCTAGTAGTTGCTCGGAGTCTGGATTTGTGCCCGGTGCATGGCAATAGGCTCACCACATATTCCATAGTGGGACGTAAACGTAACTAGTGAAACTTGGGAGTGTTCTACACTCGTCTGCCTACCTCTTCGGGGATAACAGGCGTTAGATTACGTAGACTTTAATATTGGCTAATAGGGTCTCTATCAAAGTTGGTCCATATTCCATGTAAGTAGACAGTGTATCTGTACTAGGCTCTGATCTTCCATTTCAATGTACCAAGTCCTCTCGGAAATAAATAGGACTTGATTTGTGTCTTTTACGACTAAACAATTTTGTTAACATGTTCTGAGTGAATGTTATTTTTATCAAGGTATCAATGTACACTTTTCCTTGAATTTCAAGAAGGTACAAATTTCCTTATAAACATTTTTGAATTTCAGAATGGAAACATCTGTGGAATATGCGATGCTGTGTGCATCGGGCAGGCGACGGCAGTCATTGCAAAAGCTCGCCGCCAAGCAGGAGAGGAAGTTTTGTTCTTGTTGAAGTCATCTCAGTGATCTCTGGAAATTTTAAATTTGACTTGGCGACTGGCAACTTCTCTGTAATATTGTCAATCTATATTAAAGATTTGTATTACATATTTATGTGAAGGACTTCATTCTGTCCTTCATTTGTATTAACTTACCAAAAAATTTGTCGATCGTTATTTAAGAACTTTTTTTTCCTTAAATGAGCTACTCTTATGAGACTGATTTTCATTTTTATGCTATGATAACACAAATTACAACATTAATATAATTTGACTGGCAACAAATGAAAGTTATCAGAAATTTATATTTAACCAACACAAAAACTAGGCACAAAGTGTTGAATGTGTTAAAATATGGAGAATAATATATCATTGACTACAGTACAAATTAATTTAACAGTATTTAAACATTATTGTTAGTTAATATTTGCTTGTATGAAATTATACTTAGCTGGATTCTAAATTAAAATGGTCATGCTTCATAATATATAATATACATTAAGAGAATATATGAGAACTAAATATTATTTAATTGAATATATTACTTGGAGATATGTTACTTGAATTTGGTGAAGTGTGTGCAATTTGGGTCCAAGTAACTATATGGCAACATTTGAATTGGATGAATGAATACTGAAACTCGACAGTGATTTTATGAAGGTATCACTTAAGAAGCGTATGGTATATGTTCCGCCCTGTTTAACACTTCATTTTGCTTTATAAATATATTGGTGGCACTGTTTGAGCTTATGGTATTAGGATCACTGCTTATTCCATAGTGGGACGTAAACGTAACTGGTGAAACGTGGGAGTGTACTACACTCTGACTACCTCTTCGGGGATTACAGGCATGATGTTAAGTTTATTGTTTGAGTTTAAGTTTAAATAAATTATCAATTCATTAGTATAAAACATTATGAAGTAATTTAAATGAGAATATCAAAATATTGTTATTTAACATTGACAGATGATGTATATGAGTATTAATATTTTACTAAGATTAATGCACTTGTCGATTCCTCCGTTGATTCATAGACAGGATTTCAGGTTATTGAATTGAAGTCATTTTCGTAGTTCGTTCTTCAATATTTTTAGAAATAAAATATACGTTTTGTAGCTTTTTAGATTTATTTTTGGGTAACATCAGATCAGATCTTATTATGTTGTTAACTATCTATTGACCATGTTTTATAATACAATAGTTATTACTTTGCTCTATGTACCTCTACAAAACAAGTTGAGTATGAAGACATTATTATATGTATTTAAAATTCATAAATATTATTTAATAAAATAATGTGGTATTGTTCCAAATGTACGAATTTATAATACAAGATATTGTTCTCGTAGCTCGATTAAAGTTAAAATAATTTCTACATTATAAATAAAAAATTTGAACATTGATAGGATGAGGTGAGCCCACGTAATGAAAAATAATGTGACCCAACGATTCTGCTTAAATTGAGATAAAATATGTTCATAATATGGTTCACAATTGAGTTTAATATTGAATTGTTTTGTCATTACTGGTTTAATATGTTTTTGTTTACTGTATAGTATGTTCCTCACAACGGGTGCAGGGTAATGTTGTTCTAGTCAAAAAGATCTCTATATTAATTTGGCGTCGTTATAAGTTTCGTATTCGACTTCTATTAATACGTATGTATTCTGATTATGCACGGGTGTGTATTTAAGTGCACGAACATTTGACACTTAATATTGTTGTAGTTTTAAGGTTATATGCATTTATAATATTTAATCGTATTTAATTAAGGCTTTGTTGCTCTATTGTATCTGTCTGTCCGAGCCAATGTGAAGTAGAGTCAATGAATATAGCAGAGGGCGCCGTGTGTAATGCAAATTATCATATTTATAATAAAATGTCATTATTTGTAAACCGGGAACAGTGACATTAAAATGATTGATATAAAGAATGGATTAAAAGATTCGAATAATGAACACAATATATTGCTAAAATGTGTTAAACTACCCTTAGTTTAAACATCTATGCATCTTACATGCATCAACAGACACATGATAGTATTATGTATTATAAAATCGGGCAATATCCCATTCCCTATAGAATTTATTAACTTATATGATTAACTTAACAGTCAGCAAACCTGACTCAGGCAGATAGCTTGTTTTAGTGGTTTATTTATTATCAGTAGATTTTATCAGAAGCATTAATAAAAATATATTTATTATGTGTTGTGATTTAATGTAACAGAATAAAGTTGAAGAATAGGAGGGTAGATTTATTTACTACGAGTACATGACCACCATCTCCTAGCTACCGGGGTTTTAGAGACATTATCTACTCACCATAACTACCCCTTTAATATAAATTTTTTAATGTTTTAATGTATTTATTTAATGTTTAATATAGATGTAGTCTAACAGCAGTAAATGCATTTTATTAGTTTATTTTTTGTGTAGGATATGAAAATAACTATTTCTAAAGCTTCTGTTGGTCTCAAAGCTCATCGATACATCTCTCGTTGTTTAGCTTGTTTCCTCTAAAAGCAGAGTAGTGGGATTTTTACCTCTGAATGTTTAAAATGGATTCTAAGATATAGTAAATTTTAATTGAAAGGAAATCAAATAAGCCTTATTTTCCTCGCCCCCTATTGGTTCGGGTAGATTTAAAGTTTATAAATAAGAATTATCTGTTATAAAGTCATTGTGACCATATCAATAGACACGATTCTATGAATTTTAATAACAATTGTTGATGTAGTTCTATAGTTTTATTCTTAGTGATGAATGAATTATCTGTAGGCTATTAAATGAATTAAAATTGAGTGTTATATTATCCTTGACCAGACTGCCATTTATGGAATTCCATACATTCCAAGTGTGTCAATTTGTATACAATTACCTAATGTGTCTATGTATTATGTATAATAAAGTGTGGTAATTGAAAACATGCTTTTCTTTTAACCCTTAAATCGTGTGGATCAAATTTAATATTAAAATTAAATCTTGATTAATTACTAAAAATATATATTTTATATGTTCACCCAAGCTTTACTTTTGTTTTTGGGAACTTTCTTGGGTATGACTAACACTACTTTTCATTTAAGAATTTGAAATATAATAAAAGTAAAACTACACTAAGGTACTATAAACAAACTACAATATAATGGATACAAATATGCAGTTTGCCCTATATCATTTTACGCGATCATAATTTCATAAACCCACTTAAATTGTTTGAAAACTAGGTAAACGTCTTAATTAATCAAATAATTTATTTTCACAATTTTATCTGCGGACCATGGAATAGGTATAAGTTTGAGATTGGAGATTTTACTCATGAAACGTTTTGTGTAATAATTTTGATTCTGTTCTGCTCAGTTACATTCTGTTTGTTATTTTCTTAATAATACATAAACTATGTCCAATGAGAACTGGTATAGATAGTTAAAATTTTTGATTTGCCTAGTACTTCAATGACGTAATATAAGCTGTATTGTATAAGAAACCATAATTTAGCCTGTATTGAACATATATTTTCGCCACATTTTAAAAGGTAAATTACATTCGTACCTATACAGTAATTATTTCCTGCTGCATAGGTATATTTCGTATATGCAGGTCGGTTAATTTTTTTTCGACAAAGTTGAAATTGAGAGGAGAGAAACATAAAACATCTTAAGAAACATGAACGATATAACAAACGAGGCTATATAACAACTAGGCATCACAGATGAGTTCCTACGTAACGTACGGTTATGAAACAAAATTAGTTCTAGAGCGAGGTTTTAATATAAATGGTGTATATTCGTGTACATTTCGGAATAGCTTTTGAAACCCCAAACTAGAAATGGGATAAGGGGTCGCGAGTTCGCCTCACTGCAATCACCTCGCCCCTCTTACGCTTGCAGTATTTTGTTATAAAAAAATAATCCAAATGAACTCTTAAGATGTGCTTTATAGAGTTTTCTTTTGTACGGCGCCACATTACCGCGGCCTAGTACGCTAGAGGAGCACAATGCATTTTCAAATCGACTTTGTTGCAAAGGCTCAGTGTACAAATTGGTCCAATAATGAGAGACGCACAGTTCGTGCCTACAGCGCAGCCGTGGAAGCTTTACGCATACATCACACCAGCGCTAATCTCGGGCATATTCAATGTCGTTTTGTTACAGTTTTGTTTATAAAACTTTTATTATCCATGTCTCGAAAATTTTTCACGTCGCGTCCGCGTCCGTCGGTGTTAGAACAGCACAGCTTTTGCTTGATAAAAATTAGATAACATCTGCTTGACCGTCGATAATGGCACACACATTCAAAACGATACGCAGCGATGTCGCTCTCATAGTAGTGCCGTGGCCTACGATACGGAGCTAGCTTCAGGACGTCAGCCAGTTTGTTTACGTATTGAAAGACAACAGATTGTGTAGCCGGCTTCTGCGAGCTCCGTAATCCGAACTCGTGTGTATTCTGTGAGACGTCAGGCGTCAATTGAGGAGAGGCGTAGTAGTTTTATCCCGCCGCGTGTACCGGTGCCAGCTGTCACTATAACACACACGAATTTACTATGTAATAATGTCTGAATCGTCTGAAAATAAGTGCAGTGTACCATTGACTTTCTGTTATAAAAGTTAAGACTGAAACTTAATAAATCGTCAGATTGTTTGTGATAAAAAATATAATTAAAGGTGAGTTTAACTTTTTATATTTATTTTTGTTCCTTTAGTTTCAAGAGGCATTATTGAATGTACTTATATCTACTTGAAATATCTTCAAAATATGAAAGTTTGTCGAAACAATTTTCACATGACTACTGACTGAAGTAGAGTTAGTATTTACCTATAACATTCAGTTTTATGTAGAATATTTTTCGTACATATAGATTTTTTCACAATCTTTTAAATAAACTTGTAATTCTTTTTAATATAGGTACTTATAATAATATTATCGATTTAACAGAATATTATTTTTATTTATCCATTGTTACTAATAAAATGATTACTATCTTTGTAATGTAATATTATTTCGAATATCAATAATAGGTATTTAATGTTTTAAACATTTGTAGCTGGATTGTTTACATATATCACTCACTACGATATAAGACCACAATTAGAAATCTCAGATTAGTAGACATGGATATGCAAGATTATCTGAAGTTAAGTGGCCGATTTGTGTTCTAAATTAGTGGCTAGTGGCTCGGTACCAAACTTAAGCCCCCCAACATTGGCCGACAACATGTTCCATACTGAATAACGCGACTAAAAATCGGTTGATACTGCAGTCGACTCTCCGATCAAAAAATTAAAAAAATAAACAATAAACACGCATTTTAATGGTCTGTAGAGTCAGTTATCGAGTGGCTGCTAGCTGAAGATATTTATTTATTATCTTTTTCTAAAATTTCAAATAGTTCTCGTTTAGTTTTCAAGTCTTCGCCTTAAATTATTACGTCGGGAATTGTAAATTTCATCCTTGGAATGTTTTTTTTTTGGCAAAACTGTGCGAACCTTGTACGATTGTGCCTACTGGTGGGTGTAAAGTGTTCCAAATTTGAATTAAGTCTTAAAAACAGCACTATTCTGGAATTAACCTCGTATTGTTGTAACCATAGGTCTATCTATACTTCGGTGTCCATTGCCTGTAGTAATAGGCGACTAAAAGGAGTCTTTCGGGGTTGCGAGCGGTTAGAGTGAAAACTCAAAACGTCGTGAGAATCGGAGGGCGTCAGATGAGGCATGGTGCCTCTCCCAAAAGAAGAGCTCGCAGGGGCGCCGCGCTAGGCGAGTACCAGCGCATTCTATGGGAGATCCCGGAGTCCTATTATTAGCGCTAAGGAAGACCACCGAGAAAGTATTCGTGCGGTAAAAGTCCCACATAACCCAGTATCTCTAGCAGGGTACTGGGTATCTATTGAAATTTTTCTCCCGTAAATAAAAAAAAGTCTATCTTATCTACACTTTAGATCAATATACGTTTGTTTTCTTATACTTTTGTTAAATTCCCTTCAGATTAACGGTTCGTGGAAACCAAATAAAACGATACCAAGATCAAAACAATATAATTAGTACCACTATAAGAGGATTAACATTATTTGGCAATAAGCATCTTCTCTGTTCTATGGGATGTATAACAGTCCTCTGCCAATATGTACGTACCTTACGAGAAGTGCAGGCGTCATGTTATGTTTTGATTAATAAAAAACTTGTATTCTATATAATTACAGTAATAAGTGATTCTTAATTTACTCGTAAGTTCCTCGATATATTTTCAATATAGGTATTAGAGAACTAAAATATCAGATAGTGTAAAAAAAAACAATATCGCTTGAGATTTTAATATTCAATATTCTTGTTAATCTATTTTTATAAAGCAGCCAGTGTGTATGTGGCGTGCGTGCATGCCTTCGTGCGTGTGTCTGTGTGTGTGTGTGTGTGTGTGTGTGTATATATGTATGATTTCTATTTGTTCAGATTTTGCACATATCTAAATTAATTATCGAATCTAAACTATTTGTACTTGGTTATCTCTGCCTATCACGAAGGAACCTGGCGTAATGGCACAATAATAATAAACCAAAATTGGAGAAATCGTATTGTATGTTGTTTGTCCATATTCAATTATTAATACTTGCGATACAATTTGACTTCTACAAGGTGTTGTGTTCTCAAGTTATTTCGTAACCAAAACAAAAGGACGTTCCTAGTCGCAGTTTAAATTTTCTGACTTGTTTCCTAACTTTATCATATTATAGTGTCTTAATATATTTAGCGCCTTACTCAGCGAAGGAGTTTATGACACTACAGATGTTGCATAATTTATCTTTTAGGTTTACTAGGTATATTTATCTTCATTTACTATCTATGTACATGTACTTTATAAGCTCATCTGGTTCATCGACCACGTAGAGATTAACATGTTTATGACCTTTGATTATTATTAGTCGTAAATCTGATAGGACTCCTAATATTGGCCTGTTACGTAACTGTACGTCACCTAATGAGTAAAATTGTCTGTGATCAAATATGCGGTTCTATAAAATTAAATGTGATTTATGAACTCATTCTCGGTTATGGTTAACCCAAACTGCAACACAGTAATCTTTCAAATATTCGCGTAGGCAGTATAACTCTATTCCACGGCTAACATCTTGCAATCAATCTTTCACAAACAGTCTTCAAAAGCTTGCCAAGTTACGTAAGAAATATTCGTGGTGCAAGTAAACATGTGATGGTTACAGCTGAATCATATGAAAATGTATCAAACATACTCACGAACGTGGACGGAACCAATATATTATTGACTTATCGCGGAAAGTTAGGAAAGTCCGATAAGTCGTTAATCGGTCGTAACAACAGATGGTCAGACTCAACGCGAAAATGAGAAATTGATTAATCGGGTTCTGTAGACAAATCATCGTTAAATGGTTAAACGATTCCTGGAAAAATCGTCGATTTTGCTGGCGTAATCGGAGTTTTATGGGGGATGGTAAAAAAAGTGCGTTAGCGGCACCATGTAGGTACTATGTTTTTTAAGGAATCCGCTGTTTAATATCCTAGAATATTTTCTCTAATGAAGAATCGGCATGGTTACACGATAATCGTAAACGGTTAACAATTATGAGCGTTTTAATTGTTTTTGTTACTTAGTGTTTAAAGTCGAATTATTTTCATAATTGTTACGCATTATTTTAGTTCCAAGCTCGGGTATTGTACCGAAATTTAGAAGCCTTTACATCTCTTCCTTCACTGTGATTTGCTTATTGTTTAACTACCGGATCTCTTCTATTTACGGTTCGCCTAAACAATCATCTCTCGTTCACCCATAAATTTGAGAACAGATATAAAAGTCCATGTTCACATGGTGCAGTGTTAGTTCAACATCAGGCGACCTAGATCCTGACTACCTTTATAGCAGGAAATAAAAACGATAGTTCCCAGATCACTCTTACGTCACGATCGCTGCAAAATACAAAAATATTACAAGCCGGTTCGCAAAATTTTCTAAACAGTTTATGCAAGAAAAATGTGTTAAGGTTAACGCTTCTCTTTTTTGACACCTGCTGAATTTTCAACACGGCAAAATCATAACAAATCTTTTTATACACACGACATTTTATATACACGACATATCATCATCATTCGTTATCAGCCTTTTGCAGTGAATTGCTGCACATAGGCCTCTTCTTACGGATTATACCCATAATCACCACGCTGGGCATGCGGGTTGCGGATCGCAGAGCACAGCTTCTCGCAGCGCCTACGCTGCTGCCCATAGAAGAACAGGGCATTTAGCTGTGCCTAGGCACGGGGTCGAGCAATGTATTCTTACTCGACCCCGACACGGTAAAACATGTATACAACATACATTATGTATCACATTCCTAGGTACTATATGTATAAACATATCAGATGATTAAAATATGAGTATGAATTTGCTTGCGGAATGAATAATATTCCTGAATAGAGCAAGCATGATGTCTATATAGCATTATATCTACATTGTATTCGTTTAAAACACAGATAGTTTTGATCTGGTGTGAAAGGATGGTATTTTACTATGTAGTGTTCAGAAATATAAAGTAGTTATAAACGGCTTTGTTTCTGGATTGAAATTTTTATGTCAATGTCACAGATAACAGATGTAATTTTTCCTTGTAAGCATAAAACATAATTCGCAGTAATCAATTATTTTCGGAAATTTCACCGCTGAATAATATAGGACATCTTTCTTATAATGGATTTTTTTACTAGATTCCATATTTATGGCGAAATTATTACTTACCTACATCGAGGAATCCCTACAATACGGGTCGAAATCAAACTGTTAATGCCTGGGGTTTCAATCGAGTTGGATTACATTGATTATGTTATTATTTTATCATACAAGTAGAAGCATATCGAAAAGTATATATTAAAAAAGTTTTATAAATATATTTATGGCGATAATTTATTTTTCTGTGCTTATCTTTCAGGTGCTTATGTATATCTTTCCATGTCATGAAAAGGGTAGACTCACAAATCTTTTCATAATAAATGTTGGAGTACGTCAGGGAAGCATTATATTACCAACTCTTTAACTGCTATACGTTTCGGACTTACCTGAGACAGAGAGAGTGGTAATAGGCACGTTTATTGACTATACTGCAGTAATAGATGTTCACGAAGGTTCAATACTAGCAAGTCACAGGCTTTAACAATTTTTAGTCAACGTCACCAAATGGCTAGCAAAATAGCTCACTTTTACCCTTCGGCGACTAACATGCCCCTCAGTAATCAATTGAAGTGTTGCCTCTCAAATTAAAAAATCCAAATGTCTAGGATCATATTTGAATAGCCATCTTATGTGAAAGCAAAAAACATTGTTTACAAAGTACAAAGTCTTAGAAACTTTATGTTAAAAAATGTCCTGGCTCTTAAACCCAAAATCTCAGTTACTGCTTCTGTAAAAAATATCATGACGCCATTTTGAATTTCTAAGACTGAACTATGGAGGACAGTTTCCAATTTAAATACTGAAATATAACAAGTATTATATATATGTATAGGCATACCACAATATTATTAAATCGGTCATTGAAAGTATAATATTTATTTTACGTTTTTTTTTTCTTTTTGTATGCTAAGATTTTACTCTGAGAGATTTTTTCGCTCAATACCAGGAAAACTAGATTCATAGACATTGTCATTTCAAATTGAAATTTACGGAGAGATCACGATAAGTAGGGTCCGCAGCGATGGTTTTACGATCTGCCAAAGACGCTGGTAGTTACCCTCCTATCTATCGAGGTCCAACCCTTTTCAGAAACGCTTTACAGACATTACTCTGTGATTATATTATTATACCTTATATATAGATCATTTTATGCAGAATCCAACAAGCTCGATATTCTGAGAAGAAAAAGTAATTCAATACTTCCTAGTGTCGAACTTTTTTTCGTCTTTGTAGAAGCAATTACTAGTATTGAGATAATGTACGCGGCACAGCAACCGATTCTCTTTAACGTAAATAATCATTTCGCTTTTATGTATTAACATATTCAGTATACAGACAGTTTTTCCAGTGATGAATATAGTGGGCCAACAGTTACCGATGGACAGGGCCTTTGTAACGAAACAGTATACACACGATCCATTAAAAATCGCCAATGTTGCGTGCATTGAAATCCCTCTCTATTTTGTTCCGTGCGCCACATGAGAAATTTCATCGTAAAAAGACTCGCTGAAAATGTTGTTCATTCACAGTCCTTCAGTGCAATGCGCTGGAAATGTTCAACGATTTTTAAATAGAAAAAGTAAAGAGAAATACAAGGTAAGATTAGAGAAAATTGCTGTGCAGGTTTCTTATAATATAGGCAAGTACTTACTGCGCTTCTGTGAATTTCTTTCATTTTGTATAGTAGATATTTCTGAACGCATGCACGTACGGTAGCTATGAAACAATTAGAAAAACTTAAATTAGTTTATAGTGATATAGACATTGAAAATCAGGGAAATAACTTTTATGGACGTGAATAAAGAATAAATTTGTCATAGTGTTATATTTTCAAATTTTCATTTGTAGATCATCATGTTGTTGATAGTGACAATACTAAAATAGGATTTCTATATTGTTAAATGGGTGAAACTACATGTGAAATTACAGGCGTGACGTTAGGTATAATGTTAAAATGGTACACCTCACTCGTAATTTGTAACGTGCTATTTTTTTATATTTTATACAAATATAAAAAAATAGGCAATGTAAGTATATGGAGTTGTGACTATCAAAAAGATTATAATTTTACTTTTTTTAAATAGATGTAATGACGAACACAATACAAGGATAAAATTGATTGTATAACTTTAGGAGTACATAGTTTAATGCCAAGAAAATTAAAGCTCATTAGAGTTTGTTATTGAGGAAATGTGGATGCAAATATTCAACCGATAATGTCCGGCGCTCATTCCCCAGGGTGCCGCGCCCTCGGAGCTGTCACGCTTTATGTCGACAGATTATAATACTCGCACTCCCAAATTACGGAAATGTAATTTGGGAATTACAGCTCCCGTGAAGAGAATCAAATTAACGAACACCGTAAATCCACATTAATTACGAAAGTGAAAGATTTTATGTCAGTTTGTTTAGCATTATTTACTTGGGAATTAATTTTAAAGGAAATCCTAATGACACTCATAAAAAACGTTATTAGTAATTCATTATAATAGCTTCATATACAGAAAGAATACATATATTTTAAGATACCACACAGTTAATACTGCCGTCTAATTAATAGATTAATTAAATATCAAATAGCTGGACGAGCGAGCTGACTGGGATGATATTAGAATTAAATAGTTTTCGTTTTGTAGACATATCGAAGTGTAATCGTACTTTAATAAAACACATACAAATTACAAGTATTTCAATGTGTACTTTTAGATACTGAAAGCTGTACTTTTTTTTCATTAATCTCACAACCCAGGATGACATAGAGTTCCAAATTCGAATCATATCTAACAGCAAATTGCAAGCAAAAGCCAGTATTAGTTAAACACAGTATTAACGAACAACATGGTGAACAGTATTGCAAGCAATTACAATTATAATTGCCAACAGATGGCTCGCGAGTCCTACCACAACTTAGCAAAGGGCATATTGTTCAGTACAACGATAATAATATTATATTAACGGCCAATGACCCGTCATCATCGTAATTGTAAAACAAAGCCAGCTTTTATCGTCGTGAATAAGGAGCGTAATTGTGAAGAGGCTCGTTGTGTAACTGATACATTATTGAATTATAACACCCACTGTTCAATCACAATTATATCAAAATATCTTCAAGGTGAATGAATAAAGACCTATTAGTATAAGTCATTTTTTTGTATTATTTTCTCATCTCTCGTGTAACAGTTTTACAATATAAAAACAAGTAAAAAGTTAACGATTTATAATTATTAACATCTCACGTTAGGTTCATTATGGGGTAGGTATAGAATACTGAGCTTCGAATGACTACATACACATACAAGCCCAACGTGTCTCTCATACACACATTATTTACTCTTTCCATATGTTCACATCGGTTTGGGAGGTTTTGATTTCGCCCTCAGCAAGTATCTGACCTAAGTTTATTAATGGTTTCCAAATTACATTTTATTTCATCACAAAATTTGTTTGTAGTATATAGGGATTATATCACCGATATTAAAAAAATATTATGGACCACAAAGTCATAAAAATAAATGCGAGCTTTACGAAAAATGAAACGTGCCAATTGCGTTCAAGTATAATTTTGCGATAACATGCGAATAGTGTCCTGTACGAGTATTTGGTTATTAATAGCAATATAAGCATGAATATATTCAATTTAAAATTAATATATTCACGTTATTATTGATCGAAATTAATCATAGTTCAGATAAAGAAACGTTCATCGTTGTTAATTTTTGAAAGCAAATAATATATCCTTAGCTAGTGCTACTATTGGAAGAAGAATGTAGAGTAACAGTACTGAGTGTTGTTCTTTGGTAGGTTAGACAGTAATCCAACCTCCACCAACCGGTATACTGTAGCCGTAAAATAAGTTATAGTAACTACTCGAAAGTTTTAAGATGTAACTTACATAATGTAAAACGTAACATCACGCCTGTAATTCCCGAAGAGGTAGGCAGAGGAGTGTAGAACACTCCCACGTTTCACCAGTTACGTTTAC
>DWDU01001849.1:0-13784 GCA_018245575.1 Jemadia suekentonmiller
ACTGGTGAAACGTGGGAGTGTTCTACACTCCTCTGCCTACCTCTTCGGGGATAACAGGCGTGATGTTACGTTCTATATAAAAATAATAAATGCACAGCCTTCCGAATTTTTACTATGTATGTGTACAGAGAGACGAGTAACGTCTGTAACAAATTACTGAAAAGGGTCTTTCAGGAATGCTGAATTAAAAAAATCGTTAGATGTGGCCCGCAATATACCTACGTATGTGACGGTGACAGATTTTTATTAATATTCCTCATGTTTCTTGTATGCGAACAATTTAATATGTAATTATAGTACATCGTAGTATCATTGAATTCATTGCACACATGAGTTGTTTTCCAATTATTTACATACGCATAAAATAATCCCTCGAGGCGTGTTCAAAGAATATACGTTGTCAAAGTTGAAAAATTATTGAATAATTTATCTTCGCCTTGATATATACTTGAAATTGTTCTTTCATATTTAATTATGAAATGTTTCGCTGAAAATAAAAGGTTATAATCTTACAAACTATTAGGTAAATATTTAAAAGAAACAACCTTTTCTTACTAAGTAATATTTAACGAAGTGTTAAATATTTCACTTTCAGATCTTTTAACTTCGTTTTAAAGTTTTGGAAACAATAGATCAACTTAAAAGATTTATTTTAAAAATGAACAAAATTTCTTTTTGCGTTGCTTATATATAAGTTCTTTTTTATATATTTAAAAAAAAAGTTAAATTAAAAAATATAGTATTTTATTTAGGACTGTTAGTAAAACCTTTTCTGATTCTTAGGTAAACATTTTATATCCGCTGAGATTCAAACCAAACCACTCCATAAAGCGCAAATTTTAATGGCACGCGCTTAGTACTTGGAAGCTGTTTTAAATAATTTTTCCTACACGAAGTAATGACTAATGAAATGAAGTTATTTCGTTTAAATTTGATAGTCGCCGCACAGAGGTCGGTCTTCTATTACCGGCAATTAGTCCAAGCCGGTATCTTTGATAGCCGGCGGTTGTAAACGGTAAATTGATACAAGTGGACCGCCCTGAAGACGGGCCTTGTCTTTGACCACTCAATGCACTCAGTGATACTAACGACAAAACAGTTTTGTTTCACTCATCCATTCATTCGTAGCGATAGAGCTTTTTAAATTTTAATGATCATGATTATTTATCGTCACGCCAGATCAGCCAGAGTTATAAGAGGTATTTTTGCAAGCATAATTTACTCCTACTGAATGTATCTACTAGCTGATGAAAGAATCAGTATAAAAGAGTCAGTAAAAAATGTTACAGTATCTATGAGAGATTAAATTGTCTGAGTCGTTAAACTTAGTCACTTAACGATGAGCAATAATGAAAATATTGGTGATAATTCTAGAACTGTAGATAAAATTTTGTTCACGTTTCTTAGATCGTGTTGAAGAAGCCTTATTAGACGTAACAGCTGTAGGTGTGCCTAAAACTAGTGTGTCCAGACACGATTGAATCCATAATTCGGTTGCGTATAATCGACTCTAGCTTAATATTAGATGAGCCAATTAGCCGCTCCAATGTTATATCAGTTTACAATCTATATTTAAAGGTATATATATATATATATACATATATGTATATGTAACACTTTCGGCTCGCTTCTGCCCCATTTCCATCCGGAAATGTTATCCAACAGCATCATAAATGTACTGATCATAGATACTGTTTTAAAACTACGATATTGTGATTAATCTAAGGCACATTTAAGTCGTATAATAGTTATCTGCATCATCTTATCTTTATGTATCTTTATAGAATCTAACTCGTATATATTGGTATATACAAAAACAGCACATACGCTGAATTGTCTCCCTTCGACGTTACAGGGTAATAGTTCTTGCCCTTATCCATCAAAACAAAACGCTGTGACATATATTTTTAATACAATAAAAAATATAATACAATTAAATGAATACAAAGTCGTTCATCCAATTTCAATTAAAACAAATCTTTATCTATCTTTGTAGGATCGTAGCACAAAAGATCGTCCAACAAATACCCACATAAGACGTAGACATTGTTTAGACTTTTATGTAAAAATTAATATTGCACTGCTACCGTAAGATGGTACGAAATAAATTGATTAGACGCAGTAAATACGGCGTCGTATACATCTACTGTTGCTGTGTTTACTCGTAATTCACATTGTTAAATTAGGCAACAGATAGAGTAAATAGATGGAAGCTCTTTCGTAGCTTCTGTTGTAGCACTTTATTTTCTCACGAAACTATTTTCATTAAATACTTAAGGAGCTCGCTTCCTTTCTTTTTGTATCGAACGAAGAACTATCGGAGCTAAATACGTATTTTATTGGGCAAATATTATTCTTCAAACGAATGTAGCGAATAGAATTGTCCTAGAAACGTGTTCAATACGAGAACTATTGAGGACCATTTCATTTTACTTAAGTTAGTATATACAAGCAAAATGTAAAGTAATTATCATGTGCATTAGTTTAAAATATTTCTTATTGAAAATTCTATAAGAAAAACTTTCATAAACTTATGAGTAAACAAAATATATATGATAAGTATAGTCATTTTTATTACTTCATCTCATATCGGGGTTTTGTTCATCGTGAGTTATATGAACACTTCACGAAGAAAAGCAGACAAAATAAATTTGAGACTATGAGGTATTCAGCGATCGTCAGGCATCTAAATGATGAATTTAATTATCTGTTGATAATGAAATTTATCACTGAAATACGTTTATTATTCAGATGCTTGCCCGGCCGATACTTGAAGCATAGTAATCGTTATTATGAATTGATCGTGAATTAATAGTATAAAATTACAAAATTATTGCCTCCGCTATTGTGAACATATTTTAATGATCTCGTAGGGCCCGAAACTTTTAGAATTATCCACATGTTGACAGAACATGTACAAAACATATCCACATGTTAACCGAAGGACTGTAATGTCTATCGAATATATTAAAACTAAAATATGCTAAAGTACAACTCGTGCACGAGTTAGTAGACTGGAAAAACAAGTAAGAACGCTGACAAGTCGCATGCTCTTGGACTAAAAGCGAAACTTTCATTTTAATTCCCATATCGGAAAGAAAGGTGAAAGAATCACAATTTTATTCCATTATCGGGAGCGAGCGCTGGTTGACCTAACGCAGTTCCCATGTAATCCTCATTCCACGAAAAGACGTTAAAAGTAGCTCCATCGAACTTCCAACTTTCTTCTTACATTCATAAACATTTTACTTGCGAAACTTTCAATGTTGCACACTTAATATTTCACACTTAAAACATTGCTCTTCTTTCTTCTATAATGTTTTATACATATTAGCTATATTTACACTGATAATACATGTAGCATGATGTGAGCCAATAGTAATTGTAAGTAAATGTATATAACTATGGAACTGATTATGAATATAATTTAATGTTCGCAACACTGTTTGAGATTTTTATAATTTTACAGCAACAATGTGTAAGCATTTAATATTCACTAAAGTTCGATTAAAGCATTAACAATTAATTTATTCATATTACTAAAATAGAAAATACTAGAACAATGAAGGAGTATCTTCGTGTTACAAATACTGTAATAACATAATGAAATATCGATGAATGAATGAGGCAGCTTTAATAATTTGCTCTACATTTTCCAGCTGTTACGGTATGGAGGTAATAGAGTCGTTCGCACGTTTATGTAGGTTAGTTCGAGCTGCTATGTGTGAATTTTAAATGCTCCAGCAATTTTCATAGTAAGTGACAAATAGAGTTTGAAACAAAGAGGCAATGATAACTCTGATAGAAGTTTTTATTTTTACAATCAGAAAACGTGATTTAGTTTTCATATTCAATAGCGTATCTGTATAAAACACGTTTTAGTTGTATAACATCATCATCACCATTATCATATCTATCACCATCACCACCACGACCACCACCATCATCATCCAACCCTTTCATTGTTTCATTGTTGGATATAAGCCGGTTCTGAAAATCCGAGTGGGTAAGACCTTAGTCATTAATATCAACAGGCCAAAGATATGAGAAAAGGAAAAAATCAAACACCACCACAAGCATCATAACTATTACGATCACCATAACCATCACCTTCATCAGCACTATCACCACGACCACGTAATCATCATCCTAACGCATTATAATCACCTCCAGTATCATCACCACCATAATTATAATCATCACCATCCTCTATTTTATCGTTTCACGGTTGGTAATGGATTACCTCTTAGAATGACAAATTGTATATATGTATAATGCTATAGAACTCTCGTTAGGAAGCTGTTTCGCTACACGAACTATGAAATTCCTGTGAGTCGCTTTAAAAGTGGGCACAAAAGGCAAAATATGTACAGCGTGTGGAGCCGCAAGCTATTTGGTCTTATTAGTGTCTAACGAGTTAAGGCTTTGAGCTCTAAGCATCTTATATTGTTATTCTCGAACATCGGAATACACATAATAATACGTTTTATGTTCGTCTATTTTAGTGATTTATCATATATCAGAATACATTGTAAAATTATAAATACAAAACATTGGAACGGAGAGATGTACGAGTATCTACAGATATTGAGATTTAATAAAAACTTGACTAGCTAATTAAGAAAAAGTACTTTATGTCTAATATCATAATATTACATTTTGATTATATGTTATGCATGTACAAAGTTGATTGTCATTTCATATCTGTTTGCTTCCATTATTTTTCTGTGTCAGTCCACTACTGGATCTAGGGCTCTCCAAAATACCTTGGACGTATACACTATATACGTATTTTGGACGTATTTTAGAGGTATAAGGTGTATACCTTATATTGACTAACAATTATATTTTACTTATTTTCTAATATCATAATATTAAAATCTCTACCTAATTAATAGTATATGTAATGTATGTACACGCGGAATACGACACGCGTGGCAGGCATGTATGAAAACAAAAAAATTGTTTTTAGTTTTCACACCTGTCTAGTTAAATTCACCGCGAAAATTTTAGGGTAGCCAGGCATGATGTTACGCGAGGACAATTAAAAATAACCAATATGTCCCATATTGCACTACTAACATTTGAGACATAATAATGTTCGAATATGAGGACAGGGCCCGGGGGCGCTCTTTAGAGGAGACCTAGGTCCAGCAGTGGACCGAGATATGCTGACGATGACCATGATGTAAGTAGCTTTCTCCACCAGACAAGATGATCTTAGGGTTGAAATAAAGGCACAGAAATGAAAAAAAGTGGACACACCAGACACATAATGTGCTTAAATATGACATGACTATATTAATTATTTGGCATCAAAAAGAGTACCGAGGTATTGTCTGTGAAATTTAAATTCATAAAAATGGTAGACACTGACCTCAATAGCTCTATTAAAAAAATGGTCTAGCAGTATAATTAATTACACAGTCTCCCCCTGAGTCGAGTTAATAGATTAGTCAGTTGCCTCATTTCGACCAAAAACGGTGTTTTCCCGTACACAATTGAATAATCGTCGAATATCCCTTTATCGTCCGTAGAAGGCCGGTAACGACGGCGATACATCAGGGTTAAGGGCGTGCGATCAATATTCAATATCCGGTCAGAATTCGCCTTTTCCGATCCCGTATCTGCTGACTATTTTAGCAATTTTTTTTTCGTATTGTTCCTTTCAATTGAGATTTAATTGTAACATTTTCTTTATAAACACAATGATGAAGACAATTACGGATTTAAAAGACAAACGGCAGTTCTGTAAAGGGTAGAGATACATATATGAGACTCGGTGCTGTCTGCCCATTCCGTAAGGCATCAGGCGTGATATAATAACAATAAAAAAGGCCCATTTCTATAAATATATATTCTCATATATCAAATATAAAGATCTATAATAAATTACGGCCTAACGAACACCTTATCGGCACTATTTGATTTAAATAAAACTGACGTTATTTACGGGACGGTGGCGAACCGTATTCTAAACATTTAACGTGAAAACTCCCAAAGCGAAAAACACGAGCCGCTAAATAAATTACGGTCTGATGGAGTGAGTGCGTGTACCTGTTTATATTTTATAGGCCACGAAAATAATGAAAGCTTTAATATAGAGATACATACATAGCGTTCAATTTTATTACACTTGTAAGATTATTTTATGTTTATTGATTATCTCTTCGGTAGTGTGGTTACCACAGCAAATGCCCCTCAGAGCTGATAGCGAAATGGCTAGTAAATGTTATTTAAAATTGATTTTGAATCCATCAAGACGACTTTGAATAGTTTCGAATGGTTTCAAAGTATTATTGTCCGTATATTTTCCACTTATTATTATATAAAGAATGTGACAACCTGAAAACTAAAGGCAACTTTATAAATTAATACATAATTGTATTACCCATTTTTTATACCTCTACATTGAGTTTTTACTCACATAATTATGTAGTAAATATATAAGTTCTCTTCATAAGTGCACGGCGTTTTCTAAAAAGTTAGTTGACATTTAATATTATAAACTGTTTTTAATAGTTGATTTAATAATAGCGTAATTCCAACAACCATGGCTAGTCCAGATGCATATATAACGAATTAAATTACTTACTGTTTACTTAGTAATACAATTCTTTTGATGTAATCATCTACGGAACTATTATTCTTGGTTTTATAACCGCGTGCCATTATAGCGTTCAACGATGTAGAAATGCCTTATATTTTGTTCAAACGGCACAGTATTACGTTTCCTTACATATCATTATCTAATTTATGTTGCATTTGCCCTGAATTACGAGCGCGGACGGTTTTATCTATTCGCAACGACTCGTTAGTACCCACGCGTCGTCGCCGAATCCCAATCGGATACCGACTTACATTTACTCGATCGATTCTAACGTACGCCAATAAGCCACCGGGGTTTAATGGCTGTGTTAATTATTTCCAATGAGTAGTAGGCCGCTAAGGCGTTTAAGCTTTATAACGTAGTTTGAATTGTAAATACTTTCGTAATATCATCGCGGCGTGCGTCGGCTCTGATACGTCAGTGACGAGTTCGTTGTCCCTGCGATCGCTTCTCGCAGCCCGTCCGACCGCGTCGCAGGTGCACCGAGTACACCTGCCGATGCCGGCCCGCCAACTTACCATAAAATGCGATACAAACTACCCTGACTGAAACAATGGCTCTCTCGCTCTACGTCCCGCGACGGACAGAGATAGCGCCACAATCACGACCGACATTAACTCAATATACGGCGGACGGAACGCGGCCGATGGAATATCAGTTTTTACTGGCGCAAAAACTATCGGCATTCCGAGTGTGGGTTAGCCGGCGAGCGGTAATCACCCGCGCGGGACTTACTTTTAAAACAATATCTCCTCATGATATTTCATCGAGGCAGGTGTAATTTATAGCGTGTTTCTAACTCGGCCGTGAGTTTTGATTTTTCGCTCGCTTGCCGCGCCCGTCGCATTAATAGTGTTCCCGCTTTTGTTTTTCTTTCGTCCAGGGCTTGTCTTAGCGTCGACGGAGGCGTTTACTTAGCAGTTCCGATTGGATTTCGCCGGCATGTTTCGCTTTTTTTTCTATTCAAACATCGCGGACGGAATCGAATGCTTTCATTCCGGCTTAATCGTGATGTAGTAAAAAATCGATTATTTACAGCAATGAAGAGTGCGATGGGAAATAAGTGCTACTTGGAGCACTGCCATTGTTGTACGAAATTAACAGGTCGAACGGATCGCGATATGAAAACATCAAATCAATATAGAAGCGTATCTGACTTCCATTCATGGATAACGGGTTTCATGGAAAGAAGGGCGTTTTTTTTACGATGCCTGTAATCGAATATTTATTTCAGTACAATGGACGTATAATAAAATCTCCAAAAGCTTTTTAGTGTATGTAAATATTATATAAAAAAAAACTATCATCACGACTGTTATCCCCGAAGAGGTAGGCAGAGGTGTGTAGTACACACCCACGTTTCAGCAGTTACGTTTACGTCCCACTATGGAATTGGTGGTGAGCCTATTGCCATGCACCGGGCACACATACATTACAGAAATATATGAATTTATTTAATTCATGTGTAGGTGGGAACGCGGAAGTCAAGACGCATATTAAATGGAAGGATTTCAAACGTGCCAAGGCGAACTTTTTAAAAGTCACGCCCCGCTCTGCTGAACAATACATCTTAATTAAAAGCTTCGCCGTCAGTCATGTTATCGTACCGGTACATGTGCAGTGTATAATTATTTTATTAAAGTCACGCCGCAAGAAATTAAATCAATAATGAACGGCAACGTTTGCTTTGAATTACAGTTACATGTCGGGAAACTTCGCAGTACAATTGAATAAATAGTGATTTGAGAACGATTCACAGCTTTTGTCCAAGTTAAGAGCACGTATGACTGGTTAATCATTTATAAAAGGTCGGCCCTAGGAGTTGCATTAAAATACAGCAATGATGTTATTGTTACACCAATAAAATTACATGCATACATATCTTCACGCCAGGTCCCTCACAGGGTAGGCAGACAGCACGAAGTACCAAATATCTCTACCCTTACAGACTTGCCGTGCTTCTACTAAACAAAAATAATATCCTTATAGATTAAAAACATTGACTGCCTCGTTGGTCGTGTTGGTTGCAAGTGCGACTGCCGATCGCGAGGTCCTGGGTTTGATTCCCGGGTCGGGCACTACAAAAATGTTTTTGAGCGTTGATAACAGATGAGGTCTACTAGAGTTATGAAGGTAAAATTCGACAATGGCAATGGGCGCAAATTATAAATTCCAAACAAGAATTTTATTTGATAACAGCGTCCGAGATTTATGGGATAGTTGTATCGGATAATTATATTAGAATTAATGGGAGATTCAGTAGTTTGAAGTGGATTTACAGCGGCACATCACGCTAACAATAGGCTGGTCGGAGCGTCGCTAAGATCTCGAACAGGGCTCGTTTTGCTCTCACCACGTTCTTGCCGGTCTAGACGCAATATTTCCACGAGAACAATAATAGTCTCTAACGTATCACATAATTCCAAGTTCCTACTTCGTGACTCGATTTGTCAGTGTATAACTGGTCTCATATTTCCGGATAGACGACATGATTTCGAAATGGTCGCGAACTACAGTTTTTATTACCGTCCACGAGTTGCGTTAAGCCTTGTGGACTATCTAAAGCGCCTTTCGGTTCATTTACATCGTGTATAAGAATTATTTGATGATACTGGATTTATTATACCAGCTTAGAATTTAAGTAATAGCTTCATCAAATATAGATTTTCATTAACATTCTTAACATACAAGAACTGAACGTTTGCAAAAGTCCTGAACGCCCAAGCTTTAAATCGCACTGATTTCCCTTTACGCTACACATGTAACGAAGTTTCGACCCTAATAGACGTTTAACTGGAACTCGTTTGCCCGGAGAACAAATCAAATAAAAGCCTTTTACTTTGAAGGCAAATATGGGAGTTTATTAAAACAAAACATCAACCGCGCTCATTTCCAATTCCAGAGAGAGTAGGGAGCGGTGCAGCGCTTCTTGATATCCACGGGGCGGTTCCGGGCGGTGTGTATATTTAATTTGAATTATACCGAACTGACTGACAGAATGTCTAAGTGACATTCGGAGAAAAAAAAAACAATAAGTACCGAAAGGGAAAAAGTTTCGAACGAAAAGGAACGCCTTTTTCCGTGAGGAATATTAAAATGATTTTTTTTGCGTTCATTCGCAAAGACACCGCGAATGCGGCCCGCTTGAGTCACTCTTGATTAAAAAGAAGCGATTTCGGACAGGATGAGTGATGCGCACGTGATATTGTGGAATAATATTGTTTATTAATACTAACGGATATTGTAAGTTCGTGATGGGAAGGGCCCGCGCTTTCGACGCATACAAATCAGGGTGCACGTTTTAAATCTAATAAAATATCTATTAAATGGTGAATGTGAACTAGCTGTTGATTTATACTGGCGTATAGATTGTAATCGCCTACACTTTGTCGCTTTGAATAACAACAAGAGCGCGGAACAAATATCTCGTTTGGGTCTGGTCGGGCTCGAATTCACGTCTCGATAAATTTCCCTAGCCCACGTTTGCGTTTGCTAGGAGCGTAATTATCCCGAATTAAGCGAGTCATTACAGCAGTGGAGCTAACGAAGTAGCTCGGCCTGACGGGCTCCGGCCTCCCTCATAACTTGAAGGTTCAGTTTCGCCCCCGAAAATCCACCGAACACAGCAATCATTAACGCCTCACTGTCGTTAACAGAAGACGATTTGGTAGCTACATTTAATTACGGCTACTTCAGATGTTGGTTCACTAATCGCCCGTGAGTAGGTATATTGAACAGCTGGCGATCTTTCTTCGGACTCCGCGTTTGTTTATATTGTAAGTAATCTGATTGTAATTTAACAGGCGTAATGCACTGGCTGTCGCCGGCGCGTGTCGCTACTCCCACAGTTGACAAGCTGCTGTTGTTCCGTCACTAATCCAGTCTGCAGCGCTCATCTAAATATAGCACCGCATCTAGTGTGATGATTGTGCCGCGAACGTGTTTGTGGTCGGTTTAGCGTTTGCGGTTACAATTTTTTTAGGCTCGCACCTGCGGTTTGCAACAGTTATCGACCCCGCACCGACTCAGCTTTCCATAATTCATGTTGTTTGTTTTTGCGTCATTTCGTTCTGAACTAGCCTTGTCCGCCTCCGCGCTGGCTCGATAATTTCATTGTGTCATCTATTGTGACCGGGACGAGTAATGAAAATGTTATTTCTTTTCTCTGGAAAAAAGGAATCTGGGCACATTTATCTTTCTTAACATTAACGCGCTAAAATCGCATCGTTACACTGTCGCCATAAATCATTACCATCAAACGGCTCCTGACGACGTCAGCTTCCATCGGACGCTTTCAATCTGGTCTCCTTTATTTCATTACAATAATTCACTCGCGTACCATTCAGTCAGTTTTGAGTAAACAGCATGAGAAATCGCCAATAAATTCCTATGAAAACGTGACGTGGAATTCGACACAACAATGGAGGCGGACTGAGATGTCATTTTATGAAGATGTTCACTTCGATGTTTTGTTAGGCGCAACAATAGTTTTATTTATGTACGAGCCTCCGCTGCCCACACGCCCCGGCTAATGGCCAGGATTGTATTAAGATGTATAGAATTGAATGGCTAACTTTATAAAGGGCCAATAATGGGTTCCCATGCGGCTGCGTACGGGCCATTGTTGGGCTTTTTTCAGGCTGTAGTACATTACGGAGTAGGTGTCGATCGCGGCGAGCCGGCAGGTGTACGGGCGGCCGTCGCGCGAGAAATAAAAATACTTATATTCTGCAGCTGCCCGTCAGCGAGCGAGTCCGGCCGACCGAACCGCATCGTCCCTTTGTAATACTGGATTCCAGAAAACATTTAACCGACCGTCATTATTTTTAATTTGTACTCGGCCACGCTCCACGAGAACTGTAATTAGATGGTATTTTCTAACGCAACTCCGTATTAGCTCACTTGTATCCGTGGTGCGTTTGGACACCTCAGATGATGAGCGTACACAATGGATAATAAGTGATCTATAACTCTGTTCTTTGAATATTATTTAGTGTAATATTGAACGGTGCTGGCTTATATGGGGATTAAACGATACTTTAATCAAAACCGGCGTTTGTGTGAAGAGAGTAATGAATGTTGAAGAAACATTTCGTATTTGTAAGGATAGCGATATTTTTCACTCGGTAGTCTGCGCCTACCTCGTAAGCAAAGGGTGTGATGATATTGTATAACATCACGCCTGTAATCAAAAAGGCAAAAGAGTATAGTTCACGCCCACCTTTTAACAGTTAATATAATATTAATAAGGACATTTAATGATATATGAGAAATGAATTAGGTTTCTATTACGAAATGTTCATACATAATACATGTGTGTACATAGTGAGAAAATCTAATAACGCTGTGACAACCGACAAGCGGCCCTATAATCAATTCCACGTACAATTAATCAAAAGCAGACACTTTGATAATATTAATTTCAATGCAGTACCGAAAGTTAACGGTACAGAGCGCCCGCTGTGTTTAATTCGAGACGATTTTCATATTGAAATCGTTGCGTTCTATATTAACATTATGAAAAATCCTCGGAGGCACGCTCGACGCCCATCGCTAATCTCCTCTGAATAAAACATAAGATGCTCGATAGCGTACTATTAGGGTTAAGGCACATAATACAGTACTCTATTGTGGAATAATACAGCTTGAGTTTCGCTAAGTCGTGCCGGTTAGCTTGTAATCTCTCCGCACGCGCGCCTAATGTTCTGAGCTTCCGGCGCGCACTTAATTAAATCCTAATAAAAAGATTCCATGCACGACAGTGTGTAGTGACGTTGCTGGGAATGGGTAATAGTTTTCGTTACATAAAGATGTGGAGGACGAACACCCAGAATACTCGCCGAACGTCGTGCCTTGAACGATAGTCGATATGGACTGAATTGAATTCCTCAGAAGTTACAGCCAAATAGTTGAAAGACTTTTAATGAAAGCTCATTTATAATGGTGTAATGCTGTACGAATAGTTGCTATCTACAATTAATGTATCAAAGAGTACGTAAGATGTATCTATTGATTTTTATTAAAATTGCTTGTACTACTATACTTCTTACTTGATTTTAATCGTAGGAATCATTGCTTTTGGGAACAAAATTATAGTGAAATGTTGTTCTCTATTGAGTTCTAAACGAAGAACTGGAGACAGAGTTCAAGTTCTCTGAAGAGTTCTAATTTTGTAAAGTATCTCTTAAATATTTATTATTTTTCTTTTTTTATCTCTTAATTAAAATTAATTATCTACTATACTCGTATATTTTGTGTTTAGCTCGTACATTTACCTCTTTACTTCTTCATATTTTTGTCCTAAATGCGCTATATTTTTGACACAATTTCTTTACACATATTTTCGTATTCGGTTCTCTGCTTTACGTCTTTAGTGCCCTTCTTTTGGTCGTAAATAGTTTTTGATCAATCTGATTGATATAAATGTGCCTATGACATCCGCCTTCAGCTAAGTTTGATATATACCATGTAGGTAGAATTACTTCCAATCCCGGCGACTCTCGCACGATTATATTGATCTTGCAGCTTTACGCTTCTATTACACGCTTAAGACAATATTGGATACATAATATTGTTTGTTCGTGCGTGGCTCGTATTAATGAGATACATCACGACGCATATTAAATAGGTCGAATCCATTCGATGTCAGTATTTTCTGATTCTAATGTATATTATCATTATTATTCTCATAATTTCATGTTCACGCCAGGCCCTTTATGAACTATATTCTATTGTATATCTGCTCGAATTGTTTATTTTAAATGATTTTATAATTATATAATGGTTTTTAATATTAAATTCGGTGTAATTACGAGACCATTTTGAATTTAATTATTAAATTCAATTAAGCTGCAATTCAACTACACGTTTAATTTACATTTGAGTCTAATATAATGCCTGTTACGAAACGTTATACTGCAATTTTTATTGAAAACAGTATCTCATGTTTAGTGAATTTACCATATTAATGATAAATACTCAATCTTACAAACACGCCTACATTTTCATTAATAACAGTCGTTATTCAACATCCCCACTTACTTATGTATTTTATAGTTATCATCAGAGTCTAATTCAAATTCAAATTCAAATATCAGTTATTCAAAATAGGTTCATTGGAACACTTTTTGTACGTCAAAATGAAGCTACCACCGCTTCGGAAAAGGCCTCGCTA
>DWDU01001850.1:0-13778 GCA_018245575.1 Jemadia suekentonmiller
ATGTTCGTAGATCGTCCTCGACAGTATTACAAACTACAACTTTGCATTTTTATCTTCAAAATATTTTTTAAACGATTCGTTTTTGGATCTGGAACGTGTGGATGCCGGTGGCGCAAATATAAAAAAGTTCCGATCATCTCTGTCCTTATGAATTACCAATTCCGAATTGGGCGGACTCGAGCCGGAACGCTCATACACAATATCACACATGTATTTCCCGCGGCATGTCTACTAAAGGATTTAACAGTTCTTTTTCTATAGTCTAGTAAATTTTATTGGCTTGTAAATTTTAATTGGCTTATGACATCCATCCTTGGCATGTGCCACTTGTAGCTGTTGTCTGCTTTTTTGGTACCTACAATAAAAAACTATGTGTTCAATAAAACAAAACAGCATCAGCATATTTGCAAATGTCTCTTGGGATACAAAATAATGAAGTTCTAAAAATTCATAAACAACTTCATTGAAATCCAGGATTCCTTTCAGTACTATGTATCAGTTTGTGTTATCAACAACGTTAAATCTCTATTAAATATCTGCTTTGTGAATTGCAGCTACTTTTTTATATGATGCTCTCCTTCAATATCATCCACACGTTGGCAACTGGTGTCACAGCATCTGCAGGTGACAGTGACCACTTTACAGCAGGTCTTCCATCTGCCTGTTTGCCAAGTTATTAGCAATAAAAAAATGAAGAGCAATTTGAAGGGCTACATTTTGATAAAAAGAAAAAGGGCTTTATTGGGAACCATCAAAACAACAAAAATCAACAAATCACCATGTATTTTAAAAAAACTGGCTCGGCCAGCATGTGTCGTAGTCTGTCTGGAGTTCATGTTTGACCATGATGAAATGTTTTGCAGCACATCCCGTTCTCGCTCTCGTTCCCGCCGTCGGTCCAGGTCCAGGTCGCGCCGGCGCTCTTATTCGCGCAGCCGCTCCCGCTCTCGTTCCCGCTCTCGCTCAGACTCGAAGAGCTCGCGTGGACGCTCCCGCAGCCGCAGCCGCTCTCGTTCCCGTTCCAGGCATTGAACTGCAGTGTAAGTATCATTTATTTATTTATCCTTTATTGTTGTTAACAAAGGGCGGGCTTAATTCCAAGTGGCGTTTTCTAGCTATTAACCTGCTTGATGATGAGTTTGGGTAAGAACATAATTATTTTAACACCTATTGTCAATTGTAATTAAGATTTGATTTGTTAATGAATTCCAACATTAGCAAACTCAGCTTTAACTAGGGTAGTTAAAGGTCTGTACATAATGAAATATTAGAAATATTACATTATCTACAAACTTGTAACTAATAATATACTCTTAATACTTATTACCCGTTACTAAATGTAATAGTATTTCTCTGGGCTTTGTAATGATTATTATTGGCCAGTTATTACTGGGACTTAAAAAAATATGAATGTGTTATAGATAATAATATTTTTATATACACAGAGATTCACATTGAGGAATAATATTATGTCACTGTTAATAACACATATAAAGCAGTGAACATATGATACAAGTTTAGTTTGTTACATCCTGGGATTAACCCTCATATATTCTGTAATAATGTGTCTTGGTAATTAAAATTCTATGTCCCACTTAAATAAGAACTAAAGTTTCCAAGAGTAAACATACAAATATTATTAACTTTGTCTTGTAAACTGCATACTATTAAATATTGCGTGAGTGTTAAATTCATATGGTGTAATTTTGTATGTAATGGCTTAACTCACATAACTTGATCAGTTCATGAAGAGCGAACTCTTGTAGGGCCCAATATGGTTGAGCTATGCTAAAGAAACATGTGAGTTAAACCAGTGAAGTTCATATATTATAAATTAGATGTCATGTAGTGTCAATCTTACCTGCTCTAATGGTGTTTTACTAGTGTAGGGGGTAAATGTGTGCATTATGTTTGCAGGTTGAGTACCAGCCGTGAGCTGAAGTGCTGTACTACATGACTCTATGCAGCCTTCGGTCAAGGTACTAGCACATACAAAACTCTTAAAATATAAGCTCCATAGACCTAACTATGATAGACATAGTGGCAAAAATCTTCAATGTATTAAATTGTGTTTTTAGTTTTTAAGTTTCAAAACATAGATTAACCGATTAAATGATTGTATCTTGTTTCTTTTCATTCTTCTATCTTTTATTGGACTCTGAAATTGTCATTTGCATACCTTTTTTTTTAATAATTGTGAAATTGTTTAATTTTATTAATACATTCATTATATTGCATTTTGTAAAGTATTACAAAGTGGACTCGTCAACCGGTTCGCAGTGTTTTCTTTTAATATTTTGTTTTATGTAACCAAGGATAAAAAAAGTTGCTTGTACCTTGCTTATTAAAAAGAAATTACTATGAGATTTAGTTTAAAATGCAATATTTGTGTCATTAATGAGAACTTAGGTGTGACCAAAAGGTCACTAGATGTCATTTCAGGTTTCTAATTACTAAAACAAGAAGATCATGTTCACCCATGGGATAAGTGGGCTAAATTGGGCATTAAGTAGGACAACTTCATAATGGTGGTAAATAACACAATGAAAACAAATATTAAAATGTTTTGTTTTTATTTTTTATTTTTACATAACACAATTGTACCAGAATTAGTCATGTTTCATAATAAAAACATCATTTTTAAAAATAACACACTGTGTGAACACATTCAGCTTAGTAAAGACCTGTTGTAATGAAATTACTATTTAATTACTTTTGTTTTTAAGTGCTGAAGTTACACAAACTTTTTTTTTATATTATTTGGCCAACTATTTTTAACATACAATAGTGTAACTGTACTTAGCCGTAAGATTTAATAATTTAGAACTATTCTTGTAGAATTAATAAAATTGTTGGTATGCTCAGGGCATGGAGTGCAGAGAGCGAGAGGGCGGTTTGCGGGGTGGGGGGGGGTTTGCTGATGCTGACAACTGCTGATTGGCTGTTGTCGCCGTCCATAAAGTTATGAGTAAACATTTATATTATTGACAAACCGAGACACGCATATAAACAGATGTTACGGAATAGTTGTTGAACTGTTTCAAATAATTTTAGGTAGTTGTACCTATCTTCTCATATGTCGAAAAAATTTAGCGGATTCGGGAGGTGATACATGCCCTATGCAATAAATATAGGTTTAGAAACCCAAATTTATTGTTCAGGACACGATCGTCCCGCATTCGTGGTGTACGCACTTGCATCATACATTGAATAGTTTGAAATCAATCGAGGAGAACGCAAATCCTGTACACAAACACTTGCTGAGAGATCCAGAGAGTAGGCTGGCCGCCGACCGACTTGCGTAGTGTCGACTAATACTTGCGTTTGTTTGGCAGGCCGGTGGTGCGCTGGCCTGTTGCTGTGGCAGTACCTGTGCTGATTGCTGCGATACGCAGATACGCGCGCGTCTAGGTTTATCGGTAAAATAAGGAGTACACCCTCCCTGCCTGGTTATGATGACGTTACTGTAGCTACATCGACTGTGGTGTGCTGTGAAATAGCAATACTTTATGATACTTTCTTTTTATTTATGTCCGATCAAATAAAAAGTAATCTAGGTATGTTAAGGAAAAGGTCCATGAAGAAACGGTAAGCATTATTGGACCCTTAATATGTTTCACCATCAAGAAAGAAGATTTTCCAGTTTGGCGCCCGGCACTAATCAATGTTTAGGTCTTTTATATATAATAAATAATAAAATAAATGGTTTTAATTTTTTTATATAGTCCTTATCATTATTCCCACACCTAGATCTAAACTAAGACAACTCAAAAAAGATCATTTTTCAGGAGACGAAAAAAACGTATCACTGCATTTTTTGTTAGGAAACTCAATTTTATTTAAGATCATAAATGGGTAGTAAATTGACACTAATCATAAACTGAGGCTAAATATTGACCCTTTTAAGTGATTGTCCCAATTTTTTGAGTTGTTACACTTTAATGCGAGGACTTTATATAAAAATAAAGTACATTTAGACTTGAAACAGTTTTTATTAATAAGTTTGAGTTGTACTTACATTAGAACAAAATAAAAATAAAGAATTATTCAAACAAAACTGTAATAAGCTAGCGATAAAAAAGGAAGTAAAACCTAAAAATACACATAATTAATTATAATCGAGATCTAAGTGCTCATTACAAATCAAATGATCCTCAAAATAATTGTAATTTCAAAAAATAGTTATATTTGTCTCGTTATCAAAATCTGATTAAATTTTAAAGGGATAAATAAAAAATAATTTTTTTATGAAATCGGAGATAACTCTTATAACCACAACATATTAGTATTGAGGCGCAAATTTCTTACGATACTTTTTATATGGTACTTTTGAGATCAACAATTAAAGTAAAGGAATCACTTTCTACCTAAAACCAAATTCAGACTTATTTTTTTTTAAGTTCTACATACTGAGATTTTGTTCTTATCAACTTGGAAATAAAATGTTCTATTAAGGCCGCTATACTCCTGTGTGCTAGAATACTTGTACTTTGGTTTAAGTTCTTGAGTATGTCTGACTGTATACTTCCTCTATCTACGAAGTTCGGCTAGTCCCCAATAGGTGTGAAATATGTTTTGTCTTCAATATTCGTCTATCCTCATATTACCACGTTTTCTGCATTTTTCGTCACAAGCCACGCGAACCTTCCTTACGGTTTTTTTTTTTACGAAGATTGATAGGCCTTACCAGAATTCCTTAAGACTACAAATCTTAGCTTTCCATGCCGACTGTTATCTTAACCTTTTTTTTCCTTTTTTTACTACTTGGTGAGGTTGATCACTGAGGTATTCATTGCCAATGTCTTGATTTTGAGTCTGTGTAACAGTATCCGTAACAGAACTGGCGTCAATTTTAGTATATCAGCCGACTGCAAGAATAACCGCTAGAATTCAAAACGTTAGAAAACCTATTAGTTTTTGAAGAAGAGGAAGATGAATTAGGAACTACTTTAGGGTGCACGGTCTTCTTTTATGGCCGAACATAGATAGGATCAGTATCAAAGTGATCCATAAAAATAAATGGATTATTTTCATATCGATCGCTTATAATTTTAACAAGAAAACGGCCACCTCTCATTTTTTCCGAAACGAAATATGTAGTTATTGTAAGTTTAATTAACCAACAGTAGGGAGTTAGCTCAAAAAACTCTTAAAACAAAATGTCACATAGTTTCATTAAAAACGGTATAATTTTGAAATAGCTATTAAAATACCGTATATGATTTTTAGGCGAAACAAACATATATCACTTTTTATACAGAAATACATTAAATTAAATTTGTTCCAACAAAAGTAGGTTAACTAGAAATTTACATGTTGAACCATCAAAACAAAGCTAATTCAAAATAGTGGGAAAATATTTACTTACTTTATCAAACAAAACTGTAACAAGTCTAAATCTCCAGAAGTAATAATGCAGAACAATTCATCAACAATGCAACAACTCAAATTAATTCACGTATATTTTGTCGTCAAAACTGCAACAATTTAAGATGTCCGTAAATTCGGTCAAATAGACACGTCTAATTACTAAGACTAGCGAACGTCAATTAACAATACACTTATTTATGCGGGAGGGTTCGACTTGCGTTTATTCAGAAAAACAGAGTTAACAACATCTAGCGACTAATCTATCAAGCCTTTATTGAATTTGTTAAGTTGGGTATTTGCGTATGATTATCGAGCATTCAAATATAAAGCTAACTCAAAACTCACGATTTTTGAGTTGACTCACTTTAGATCTAGGGGTGCGATATGTAAGAAGTTGCATTAACTGTGTTCCTTTCTAGGCAATTTAAAATCTGTAGTAGTGAGATAGCGATTTCCTGGCTTATTAAACAGCGCCCTAGCGTATGTATGTAAATCTGTAAAATAACTAGAAAACAAATTAGGGATTTAATAACACGTTAGAATATTGAAATATGGAATTACACTTTTCACATTCCCTTGTGAAACTCGCAGCCAATTGAATTCGGAAAAGCTTTAGCGTAATATTCGATGGAGGTATGTAGTTACTTTTTTTTCGTTGTTCCAAAATCGGATAATCAGAGTATATGTTGCGTGCCACTGTTTCCCGAGAAGTACAACCTGGGCCTGTTCAAATTAACAGTTAATAGGTAAGTATGCACATCATAGACCAAGTTATTGTTTTCTATGCTTGCTTTGGATTGCCTACTGTCAATGCCGTAGTCGTCTCTTACGACCCTTTGTATCCCGGCATGGAATCCGGGAATGTACCTATTCTTACTCCGCCCGGACACTAATTCTGGTATAATGTTAAATAGTAAAGTAAATGGCCCAGATAAACATTAAAATAATTTCTGCTTATACACCATTAAACTAGTTGAGTGAGCCAAAACCGCGTTTATACTTTATAAGGTGTCATGGATAGAAAAATAAAAAACATTCGGTACTAAATAAACCTTATCTCACTGGCTTCTTCAGTAATTGACGCACGAAGTCTCTAACGGACAATAATTTAATAAGAAAAATAAGTACCAAATTAATTTTCTTTCTCTCTCCGTACATGAGATGACTATGACTACCTCTGAATTCAATAATTAATATTATTATTTTATTTTTGAAGGTTGGGAAATGTCATCATATTAATGTCAACGTCAGTCCGTCACCGACAACGTCAATTTCAAAACGCTAGTTCAATGTGTTTAAGTTTATATTGATATTTTAAAGTAATTTAAAAATTTGTCAACAAGATTAAAGTATGTCTTCTTCATTCTTTCTAAAAGGTAAATCTAGAAAAATCCAAAAGAGGAAAGGTGAAAATATCACCAAGAAAAAGTCGAACAAACAAAACGCACATAACCTACAAAAAGGTAATGAGTCTTCGGAGAGTGAATTGGATTTAAAGAAGTTTTCTGACGCTGAGGATTCCGAAAGCGATCACGAGACTGCGGAACAGAAAAAGTTACGGATAGCTAAAAAGTACTTGGAGGAAATTGAGAAAGAAGAAGCGAAAAGGTTAGAACTTAAGGAACTCGACGATGCTGTGGAAAAACGTTTACAAAAGGATTATTTAGAACAGAAAGGTAGGCTACGTGTCGAACTAGCCGATAACTTCTCTGCACCTGACGAAAATGACTGCCGACTGATCAAAGCCAAGGAACACAGACTGAGCCTCACATGTCTATGTGTATCAACAGATGGACGGTTTGTTTTTACTGGCTGTAAAAGCGGCAGCATTATCAAATGGGGTATTCAAGAAAAAAGAAAACTTGGCTCTTTAACATACAAAACACATGCAAACTTCCTGCAAGGGAGTGTTATTTCTTTAGCAATAACTACAGATACAAAATACCTTGTCTCATCTGATGATTCCCCGAACATCCAAGTCTGGGATCCTATCACTTTTAAGCATGTGCATACATTTAAAGGACTCAAGGATAAAGTGACAGGTTTGATTTTTAGAAAAAACACACATCATTTGTATTCAGCCAGTAAGGATAGATCTGTGAAAATATGGTCACTGGATGAAATGGCTTACGTTGAAACATTATTTGGCCATCAGTCCCCAATCACAGCTATTGATGCCTTAACAAGAGAGAGAGCAATCACTGCTGGAGGAAGGGACACCACAGTTAGAATATGGAAGATTGTAGAAGAGTCCCAGCTCATCTTTAATGGACCTGTCGGCAGTTTGGACGAGGTTAAACTGCTGGATGAGGAGCATTTTGTATCTGGCAGTGATAATGGATCAATATGTGTGTGGAGTGTCTTAAAAAAGAAACCTCTTTGCACTATACTAGAAGCACACGGCTCTGAAAATGAAGTCCCTAGATGGATTACAAGTTTAGCCACATTGTTAAATTCGGATGTGTTTGCATCTGGTTCCTACGACAATTCAATTAGACTTTGGAAAGTGTTTGATTCATATAGAAATGTCAATCCTCTGTTTAGCATACAGATCAGTGGTTCTGTTAATAGCATGCAATTTGTGAGTAATGGTAAACAGCTGTATGCAGCTGTAGGACAGGAGCATAAAGCTGGAAGGTGGTTCAAATTTGCGAATGCTAAAAATGGGCTGGTGATTATTAATTTTAATCTTAAATCTTAATTTTGAATAAATATTTGCAACTATGATATTATTATTAAAACATTACATTGTTTTATTACAACTATACAGCTGTATTCATTTATTCACTAAAAGACTACTTTTGGTTTTCTGTTTTTAAAGCAAATAAAGACTTCCTCATTGGTCATGTTGATTGCAAACATAAATGCTGGTCGATAGGTCTTAGGTTAAAATCTCGATTTGAGTCAAGTCTGGATATGTGACTGTTGTATGGCAATAGACTCATCACATATTTCATAGTGGGATGTAAATGTAACTGGTGAATGTGGGAGTGTACTACACTCCTCTGCCTACCTCTTTGGGGATTATGAGTGTTATTATTATGTATTAAGTCAGATACAATCTCCACCACAATCTCACTGCAATTGGCAGGAGCTTATGAAAAAGGATCTTATGTAGGTCCAGAACTAGTCAGCCTATCCTAAAAAAAACAAACTTGAATCTAGCCAGCTTAACATAATCATGTGTAACACTCACTAAACCTTTAACAATAATACAGGTGTTATGTTCTGCAGAGCAAAATAACATTTTTTGTATTGTTTTTACCCACCTGCTGTCAGGTGTGCAGAAGGATGTAATAAATTCAAATTCAAATATCATTTATTCAAAATTGGTTCATTAGAACACTTTTTGTACGTCAAAATGAAGCTACCACCGCTTCGGAAAAGGCCTCGCTATAGAGTAGAAGCGGCGAAAGAAACTCCATTGGCGTGCTACTGCATCTTTTAAACTAAGCACTTATTTTAAAATATAAATCATAATTATAGGCCTTAGAACTAGGTATAGCAATTCATTTCCAAACGTCTATGTCTTGTATGTAATCTGCAATAGAGTAATAGGCTTTTTAACATAATCGAGCCTTAACGATTTTCTTAAACTGACAGACTGACAAATTTACCGCGTCATTTAGTAGTTTGTTATAGAAGCGTATACTTTGACCGACAAACGAGTTCGACACTTTATGGAGCCTAATAGTGGGCCCTGCAAGTTTATTTTTATTTCTCAAATTTTGTTGATGGAGGTCACTATTCTTCTTAAATTCCGTCAAATTCGATCCAACCATTCCAAAGATTAGCCGGAACAAACAGACAGAGAGACAAAAATGGAGAGACAAAAATATTTTAGTATACCTATACATCGTGTATATATACATATGCGTTTAGTAAAAAGCGGTTATTTTCATATTACAAACAGACACTCCAATTTTATTTATCTGTATAGATGTATAGATTAAAAATGATATAATATGAACGTATTTCCCATTTACTTGGTCTATGACTATAGTCTCATCAACTATTCCGTGGGGCGTATAACATAACAGTGAAACGTGGCAGTGATACCTTCCTCTGCCTACTATTTCGGAGAAATACGGGCGCGATGTTATATTATGTGTATATCCCACCTTAGGAAAACAGCTGGATACAGGAGGATTATAAACGCCCAGGAACGAGATACATATTGTCAATTACGGGAAGTCTATGTTCAACAGTGGACTTATAAATCTTGATAGCTGAACATTCAAGTACTAAACTAAAGGCGGTTACACATTCGAGCATATTTAGTACACTTTGCCCTAAGGTAATTTAAGCCTTTTTTCGAATGTAATGTGGGGAATTTCTTATTTAGAACTGGTTATGGTAATAGTTGATATATTTTTAAAGTGTCAATTTTCATATTTAATAAATTAACAATCAATTTTAACTTTTTATTCACTGTATCGTTAAGTTTGAAGTGTTATTTAATATAATGTTTTTCGAATGAATAAAGCGATTATAACTGCACACTCTATTAGTTGTTACGTTTATTATTTTATTCAACGAAGATGGGTACATGTATAATTATTCAATGTAGGTTTCTATCCTGCACACTTTGGAGTTCTCAAAAAAAAATGTTCTCTAAGGTGTGTGAAGTCTGCCAACCCGCACTTGGACAGTGAGGCAGACCATGGCCCTAACCCTCTCATTGTGAGAGTACCGATGTTCCAATAGTGTAACGATAAAAAGGTAAAAAAAGAATAGAATTTGAATATGGACAAAGTCGATACAACATTTACAATGGAAGGAGGAGCTGCAGTGAAACGGATGAACGTCATCACTGTCATCAGCCTATGTCAGTTCACTGCTAGATATTAGTGAGCGTTATCGCGCGCTAACCTCGACTTACTGCATAAATCTACTGCCCGCAGCCTTTCGCAGGTCGTCATCCCTCCGAGCCTGAGGCCGTTCTACTCAACATTTGCCGAGCCGCGGTCTTTACTCCAGAACTCTCTCAGTCCACTGATTGTTCGTTCGTCGGCAGCCGTGACCAAACTGATGTACAATTAATTATAATTCAGCCAATTTCAAGTCACAAAAAGAATTACAGCTCTTTAATTGGCCATAAAATAAACAAAAATATCCCCGGGTGGCCGTATTTTCGGCGTTTCTTTGTTAACGTTTTTACGATGCAATAAAAAAATATGACTTCAATTATGTTAACGAAAATGAAACACATCGCGATGTTGACACACTTGTAACAGGTAGAGCGTTAAACTGAATGTGTAATATGTTTTCAATTTTCATATTGCAGAATGATGTTAAAATCTGTAAATTAATCACATCGCTTTTTTACATCGTGCATTCTCTTTTGTTTATGTACTCTATGCATTGGCAGGTATATTCTGTGATTATCTACTCTATATGTTGTTTTTCTTATATAAGTCACTCATTAGATATGCTCAAGTATATATCATGCTGATGTCATGGCAATTTCTATTTTATATGTCAATGATACATATTTTTGGGTTGAAGAAATATTTGTGAATTTGGATTCGTGTATTATTATTACCTTCTGCTGTTATGCACAAACTAGTAAATAGTATCGTTTTCTTAATTTTCCATGTCACTTTACATTTGTAACTTTAATTATAAACTGCGAATATGGTATATTACAGAAGCAAGTTGCCATCTACTTATTACGTTGCAATGTACTTATTTATTGAGTGATATATAATCCATAGGAACACATAAAATGCTGCAACCGCGGTTGTGTTGAAAAATCTCCAAACATTTTATGTTTCGAATAATGGTGGTCTAAACTAACGATAATATTTCCAGCCAACCATAAAACCTTTCCCTAGACGGTCTAATAACTATAGGGCTTGGTAATGTCCGCACGTAACTAAAACTGCGTCTTGCTAGACAACTAAGCCCTTCTTATTTATTCTCCCCAGCACGAACAAGCTCTAAAAATCTTTTAAGTCGACTTTAATAATCTTAAAGCGGTCTGCGTTTCTCATTAAAAGCCGCTTCTCGAGAACAATGGCCGCCTGTGGTTAAGTATTTCAGAACACTTCAACAACAAAGAACGCAATGACCTGGACAAGATTATTTACTTTACTTAGTATTTTTCAATACTTGCATCTAAAAGCACACATTCGAGGTTTAACAAACACAACATTATTGATTAATTGTTGAAATTAATTAGTTATTGCTACTACAAATCAAAAACAATTTTAATCAATCGATCATTACTATAATTAGTCAATAATATTTGGTTAACGTGGTCGTGTACTACATTCCTCTGTCTAACTCTTCGGGGATTACAGGCGTGATGTTAGATTTACGTTGAATTGTTGTAATCAACGACTCTCAACAATTGTTGTGAATGACCAGTAATTGTTGTAATTTGTGTATTAAAGCCACGGTGTCGGTCATTTTTACAACACGTAGCTACTGGTTCCACCTGGAACTTTTAAGCTTTTTACACGGCCGTTGATAATAGTAGCTAATAACAGTGTCAATCACTGAGTAAACATAATAACCGGCACAGGTTTCTCGACGAGCAGCCGAAACCAAAAGTTTCATTAGTGTTGATGAGGCTTCGAAGGTTGTTTGAATACTCCCGTTGGACCACTACGACCTTCTGCCAGGTTATTGTGCAGGTATTACCACGTCAGTTAGTAGTAGGACGCTAACAAATTAGTCGTATTATACATATATGTGTGTATGTCTATACTCATTTTTTCTAAAGCTATTATTTTATAGCTTTTAATCGTAACCTGCACTCTAAGAGTTTACCTAACATCAGATATACGAGCTCGATACTTGAATTTCATCTCTATTATATCAGTGGTGTTACGCTTAATCAAACATATTCTCACTATTTCACACGAAATGTCGCTGACATGTTTACACGAGTTCACGCGCTTACGTGCCCCTTGCCTGTTGATATACGTTATAATGCAACTACGTAACAGTTTTATTAATGTTAACTATTCCTGCACTATCCTTATTTTACTATCCTATCTTTACCCGTTTTGTGAAGTTTATAATAAGAACTTTGAATGTTTAACCTGATATAAAATCTTCATCGACCAATTGTCTTAGGTGTAAGGATGTGTCGGGTAATGTAGTTTCTTGAATTTCATTAGATATTATTATCGCTATCCAAGTATCTTATTTATTTGGGTGGATAAATATAATGTAAATAAAATATAATCGTTTCATCAAAAAGTGTAATGCTGAAGTGTTTCATTCTTATATTATCATCATTTTGTAAATAATGCTTCGTTACCTTAAAAAGTGAAATGTCTTTCAAAGCTGCGAATATGATGAACAATGTGACAGGCCAGGTATTGAGGTCTTGATATAGTTGCACCCGAGAGAGTTGCTTAACTCAAGCTATGCAAGTTGAGATACATCAAAGTTAAGCTTAACTTAGTAGTTATCTTGGATGCGGGTCCATCTCCCGAGTCCTGAGCAAGATCGGAATCCTGTCGAACGCCAAATGTAGAATGTATTGTAACCAAACCTAATTCATCTTAAGGAAAGTTTTCATTACAATCGAGAACTTTAAAGCAAGCAAAATTATTATAGTTTTCAACTCGATCGAACGACACAAGAGTTTCCGCAAACATAAATAATGATAAGATTTAAAAATCTCAGCTGAAATTACTGCTAAGTGGAAGGCTTATACAGTCACATACTTAAACGTAAGACATTCTAACTTGACCTAAATACTAGCAACACATCTACACTTTCATGATATTTACGATATAAAATTATTCTTATATATACATAGTCATACAGTTGCTATGATCATAGTGAATTATAATGTTGGACTTATGCAATTATCACGCTTCGAGAGATTTACGCGATGTGGTGAATAATGCCGGTCACTACGTTGAGAATTTTGTTCGATGTCGTCGTTCAACAATGTTCATTCGAAACCTCAATCCGACTGGTACGCCTAGTCGAATTAATCACGTTCATGTTAAACATAACGATAATCTTGGTTAATATGTCGCAATCAATTGGAGTTCGGATGCCGACAATTATTGGATACAGTATCCCGCGTTTCAATGTGACACGATTCCTTCAGTTGCATAAAAAAATAACATAGAAACAGCATGATAGAACGTCACCTAGAACAGAAGTCGGCTGCCGAAAACATTCAAGTGCCGGCTAAAAATGGACGCTCCGTGAAATACGTAAAAAAATTGAATAAATCTTTGCGACACTTTAACCCTACGGCTTTACTTGTTGATTATATTATTACGACATTCGTTTTCCTAAATAATTAATGTGTTAACGTAATCTGTTAAGTGTAGTAATGTATTATTATGTAATGGTTTTAAAAACGTAACATCACGCCTGTAATCCCCGAAGAGGTAGGCAGAGGAGTGTAGAACACTCCCACGTTTCACCAG
>DWDU01001851.1:0-13775 GCA_018245575.1 Jemadia suekentonmiller
CACGCCTGTAATCCCCGAAGAGGTAGGCAGAGGAATGTAGAACATTCCCACGTTTCACCAGTTACGTTTACGTCCCAATTGAATTAAATTTATTTACAGGCAAAGCTTTACTTAGAATATTAGCTAATTGATTTGAACTTTCAACATATTGACAATTTTCTTCATAACATTTTCTCATATAAAGTTATATCTTGTCTATATGTTTACTCCTTCTATGAAATACAGGGTTGTTTGTCAATTTAATTGCACTCTGATTGTCAACATTTAAATTAATTGAGCCTTATGGCTCCCCAATATCACAAAGAAATAGTCTAAGCCATAAAATTTCTTTAGTCATTTCACCAGCAGCCATGTACTCAGACTCAGTGGTGGTAATGCCACAGTATTTAGACTGCCTCGTTGGTCGTGTTGGTTGGTCCTGGGTTGGGAGGTCCTAGGTTCTATTTCCGAGTCGGGCACTACAAAATTTTCTAATTTAGATTTTCTAATAGGCAATAGCTCGGAGTCTGGATATGTGCCCGGTGTATGGCAATAGGTTCACCACCTATCCCAATTCAGGACGTAAACTTAACTGATAAACGTGGGTATATACTACGCTCCTCCGCCTACCTCTGCTGGGATTACAAGCGTGAAGTTACGTAATGTTAATGACAATAATTATTATAATTGTTAAATATACGAATGCTTTTTATTTTTCCAAGTCAATATATCGTATAAACACTTTGAAAAACATTTTTCATTTCAGTGAAATGAAATAATTTTCTTTTGCATTTTCCTCAATGTGCTCCTACGTTAATTCTTCCGTAATCTTTCTTTAACATATATTTATTAAAATGTTTCAACGTTTATTAGATTCTTCGTCTACTTGGAGTAATTAATGAAAATGACGTTCATAGCGGATTATTTAACCCAACAATTAAACTTGTTGCTATAAACTTGTTACAAAACAGTGGCGTTCAAAATTTAGTTGCTAGTAAATTTGGAACGGCTATGTTTTGTCTTCTAAATTGAATTCCTCTTGAATGACAAGTAACAGGCGTCCGCATTCAATTTTAGGATGGGTTCAATGTTTTCACATGAATAAAAAGAGAATAGGAAAGCAGCAAGTAAAATTTGCAGTAAGACTTTCAAAAAGACGTAAAAGAGCCGTGTCCACGACAGGTCAAAAGATTTTTGTTGATGATAATAATTAATATTTATTATTTTTAATGTTTTCCATAACCTTGACGGCAAGCTATATTTAAACGTTAAAAATAACGTATTATCATGCCTGTAATCCCCGATGAGGTAGACAGAGGAGTAGAGTACGCTTCCACCATTCACTAGTTACGTATACGTGCTACTATGAATTGGGTGGTGAGCCTATTAAATCTTAAAAATGTATGATTTTTATATAAAGAAGCATGCGCCAGGATATGACCGTAGTACCAGTGGGGCGGTGGCTGAGTTCTAAGTCACTAATTCGTCAGTGCTATAAATATATTATGTCAAATGTAGCACTTAAGGACGCGCTACATCGTGACTGTAACCTCCGAAGACGTTTCACCAGTTTTTTTGTCGTTTCAAAAATTAGTAACTTAAATTGTTAAATAAACTATAGCTAATAATATGTCTAATAACACATTTCTTATTGTCTCTAGTAAGGGGCACACACATTGTTCTTGTGTTTTTTAATTATCACTAAATTTTTTCACATTTGTTATTGATAACACTTGACTGCCGCGTTGGTCGTGTTGGTTGCGAGTGTGACTGCCGATCGGGGGAGGTCCTGGGTTCGATTCCTGGGTCGGGCACAACTAAAATTTTCAATTTAGATTTTCTAGTAGTCGCTGGAGTCTGGATATGGGTCCGATGCAAGGCAATAGGCTTACCACCTATTCACACATACACTTCTATTCACATATACCACACTAAGACAAAAGGTTTTGTCCTTTTAAGGCGCCTCACTATGTCTGTGGTGTCGAGGAGCTGAATGGTCTCGACGTTCACGTGATGATGAAGTCTTTGTTTGTGGGCTTCTGCATAATATTTAATGACATTAGCGACGTGATCCACTTTGAGATCCCAATGGAAGTCGTCATTCCAAATATACCAGGGTGCATTTACGATTTTCCTTAGTACTTTGTTTTGGAAACGTTGAATAATCTGTCTGTTACTTTGACTAGTATAAGCCCACAGCTGAATCGATATCGGCATAAGGACTTGTTTGTATAATAGTACTTTGTTTTGTACTGACAACGAAGAATGTTCACCTAGTAGTCAGTACATTTTTTATAGCGATATTGTAGTTCTTCGCGTTTTTTTTGACATGAGCCTTCCAGCGAAGTTTCGCGTCCAATATCATGCCTAAGTGCTTGGCTGTATTTTTGTGAGGTATTGCATTGTTATTAATGGAAACCTGCTGATAATTAGGCCTTTTATTCCTGAAATCTGTATGAACGGATTTTTTTTCATTTAAAAACGTAACATCACGCCTGTAGTCCCCGAAGAGGTAGGCAGAGGAGTATAGAACACTCCCGCGTTTCACCAGTTACGTTTACGTTTCTTTCATTTAGTTTCACTCGCAATTTTTGATTCAATCAAGTATGGTGTTAACAGAGTGTTGAACCTTTTCCACCGTTTCTTCCTGGGTAGCTCCGGTGGCCATGATAGCTGTATTGTCATTAGAAGTCGCAATCAAGCTATTTTAGATTACTGGGATATCACAAGTATATAATAGGTACAGGACCGGGCCTAATACACTACCTTGTGGTACACCAGCTTTTATTTACTTAAGTTCTGAATATGCATCATCCTGAATTACTCTAAATATTCGTTGAGATAAGTAAGACTCTAAAATATCTGCAAAATATTCTGTAAGTAAAGTTTTTAATTTATGTATTAACCCTTTATGTCATACTTTATCAAAAGCCTGCGCAAAATCTAGGAAAAATGCAGCGCAAACTTTGTTATCCTCTAAAGCTTTCTCTATTTTACTCGTTAGCTTATGTTCTTGGTCTATTGTTGAATGTTTCTCTCTAAAGCCAAATTGATAGTCAGGAATAAATTTTCTGTCATCTATGATGAGCTTCAGGTGTTTAAGATGAAGTTTTCAAATAATTTTACATGATTTGCAATAAAGAAATAGGTCTATACGATGCTGGATCATGAGGTGGTTTGCCACGCTTGGGTATTCATCAGTGACGTTAATCTTTATCAGTATTTATTTAGCTATATATCTTTTATCTGGTGCCTAAATCGAACACGAGGTATACTGGTGACCTCAATATGCTAAAATACTGACTGTCGTCTATTAAGTCCGTGTGTCAATTGCTATAGAATAAGAATCGATGAATTTCAATTTCGTAACTGCTCTCCTGAAGAAACATTCGTCCGCTGAATTTAAATCTGCTGTCTGACTGAATAAATGTATGAGCATTTCAGCTATACCTAATGTACGTACATTGAGATAAAAACATGCTGTTTTTGTTCTAGGAATTGGCAAATGTTGTTGAATACAATATATTTTGTGCATTTTCCAATAGACTTTGACTTCAAAATGTATGAATAAAATATGTTTGTGGCACACCAATCCCACTCCCCCAATAGTATCTCAAATAGAATTTAAATTCTACGGGAATCGCTAACAATTCACACGTGTACCTACCCGCTGTAATAGACTATACTATCTAATGTCGGCTATATACCTTTATTACCTACATTAAGTAACAAATTAAGCCCTGCTACTTAGCGGCACAGATACCTGCAGTACATCATATTCTGCTATTGTTGGCGAATCATTGACCGGGCTCTTATGGACGGTAGCCGAACTGTCATCAAAGCAATCTTTGTGATGATTGCCTTTGTGGTGGTGTGGGCACAATTCCTAGCCGGGCACATAACGGAATGGTTAAGGTAGTTTTCTGTTCTGAATCTAGCTTTATAGATATTTGTTTATGTATTCGAGTTCGTAGTTCTAACGACACGAAATTTATATATTATTATTGTCATACCGTCACACCAAGTCCCTTATTATCTAGGCAGAGAGCATCGAGCACCACATATACACACGTGAAATATGTATATACTACATATATAATGTGGAAGAAGCTCGACATGGTTGTGACGATACTGATATTTGGCATTCGGTGGTCTCTGCGTACCCCGTAAAGAATCCGCGTAATGTTATAATCATAAGGATAATATCTACGCATATATAGGCACCGATATACAAAATTGTTGATGTGTTAGCGAAACACGTGGAATCACCAAACAGATATGAAAAATAACAGATGTATATTTCCAGAAGTTTCGTTCCAAGAAAACATTGAATTTGAAAAATTGTCTTGAACCAAAAAAACATGTCGAATATGAAAGTATAATTTTTCGATTTTCAGTGTGCATTATAAATTTAGATTTCATGTATTAGGAAACATGTTATTCGGACGCAAAAAGTAGTGGTGTCGTCAACTCAATCAATGTCAATGGAATTTACATAATACCGATAGCATAACACGAATGCTTGTTTTTTGCGACTAAAAATGAATTTCAAATAAAATATTCACCTCATGTGGTTTGTGCTCCGCTATGTATTTTCATACAAAACACTCAGCTCTCAGCTCACTGTTGGACGTAGGCCCCCCAAAAGGGGGTTCGGTTCGTAATCTCGATTTGCCTACGCTTCTGCCCACAGGCGACCTCGGCATTTTACTGTGCCTAACTTGGCTAAATACCAAGCCTGTACAAATACTGAAATTCTTCTAACAAATGTTTTCATACCTTAATATTATATTTCACACATACATATGTATTTCATGCACATTCATGATATTTCCAACCGGGAAATTGAAACTCGCTCGTGCAGTTTACAACGTTCGTCGTATACCTACTAAAAGCCTGTACATTGCACTTTATATATCATTCACGCATCATCATTCAGCTTCCGATTTCGCAAAGTTTACCATTGTTTGAATTGTTTAATGGTAAGCAATCACAGTGGTTGTAACTGAGGAGGGGCGAGATAAGGGGGAGGCGGGCAGAGAGACATAAGCTTGTTCTGTCTTCGCGACACTTTTTTTTGTCTACTTTTATGGGGATGATGTTATGTACATCACGCCTGTAATCCCCGAAGAGGTAGGCAGAGGAATGTAGAACATTCCCGCGTTTCATCAGTTACGTTTACGTCCCACTATGGAATAGGTGGTGAGCCTATTGCCACGCACCGGGCACAAATCCAGTCTCAGAGCCACTATTAGAAAATCTAAATTAGAAAAATTCTATACTTATCAGAGAGCATAATATATAGTTATATATGTATATGTTCTCTGATGATAATAATTTCCTTTAGTATCCACTCCCACCAGACTGCCACTAATATTACGTATAATAATATGCGTATACGAGTTGCTAACCGCACGGAGTTCGGTTCTAAGTAGAACATTTTAGCCTGCGGCTTAGTGAATTTACTTCTTCGTTACGTAGAACGTAGAACGTAGCATGGGCGTAGTTAACGTTCCTACTTTCGCTGTAATTCACGTCGTATCATATCTGGAGTGTATATGCTAACATTTATTGGAATCGTATTATGTATGGTTGAATATGTAACAAAGAAAATAGCATTTATTGTAATCCAGTGTTAATATCAGTGTCAGCTACTTGTGAAAACTGATTGTCATAATATAAAAGGAATCAGAATGAATGAACGTTAAACGATTATGAATGTTTACTGTGAAAGAAAGTTAATGGTTATTTGTGGACAAAAACTTATTTTGAGTGTCGTTATATGAATATGCACATGCATATTCATATAATTGACGTATGCATAAATTACTGCCTAATGAAACATAAAAACTGAAATATATGGCAATAATCTCACAAGAGATGGATTACAATGAAATTATAATCAACATCAGCATCCACAATGTCATCACATCGGCATCAACAAGTCATCACCATCATGAACCCTTTCAATGTTGCACTCTTTGAGACGGATTTCTGTTCAAAATGATATCCGTTAAGAACATAGACTACGCTTGCCAAGAGTGACGTATTTCAACTAAATAGCAACGCTTATTAAATTGTTTACAATATAAAAGCATCTAATGTATTCCCATAGATCAAAACATTAAATGGAATAGATGTAACTAAACGTACTATTAAGATACGTGCCAACAATCACACAAAGCCATTTCGCAAACAATAAATCACGAAGTTGTTACATTCCGGCCTTTCCTATTTATATAGGACGACAAACAAAAGCTTATTACTCCTTATTTAAATAATGCATGTTTCACTTTGATTGCCTCGTTGGCCGGGTGGTCGCGAGCGCGATTGCCGATCGAGAGGTCCTGTGTTTAAATCCTGTGTTGGGCACTATAGGATTTTTGTAACAAGAATTTCTAGACTTGTGCCCGGTGTATGGCAATAAGTTCACCGCCTATTTCATGATGTGAAGGAAAGGTAACTAGTGAAACGTGGAAGTGTATTACACTGCTGCACCTACTTCGGGGATTAGAGGTGTGATGTTTTGTTTTATACACATTAGCGGAAGAACTACAACAGTTAGATGGCGATTATATTGATTTGTAGTGTAGTAAGTCTTGTAACTATTACATTTAATCTTGTGAAAAACTTCTTAGAATATTAAAATATAATTAAAGTCTAAATGCGATTAATCGGATTGAATGGCCTTACATGGAACAAATAAAATTAAATGTAACTAATAATAATAAATGGGACTTGGGTATCAACGTCGTTAGCATACAAAATTAACCATAGAAATTGTTGATAAATTCGCGTATCTCGTCCTCGTAGAAAAAGATAAATAAATGAAAGTAAATGAATAAATGACGGTAAATCCACAAGGTATATTTGGTCTTACGTCAAACTTTCCTAATGTTCGTTGATAATTAGCATTATCAACTCAAGTCAAAGGCAAAGAGCAAAGTTTAATCTGGGGATGACGGGAAGTTCGAAGGGTAGCGGGATTGAAAACCCATACTCAGGGTTCGTTAGCTATATTGGTGCTGTGCTGTTTTTTTTTAAATTGCCCCATCTGTAACAATGACAATATTTCAAGTTGGTTTTAATCCATAACAAGATTTACAAGTGTTACTGTATTGATAAAACACACATATAAATTCATAACATCGTGGAATCAAATTATAAAGATCCATTCAGGTTCTTAATAAAAAAAATATAGTGTTTCGTATTACTTAGAATAATGTATTTATTGTTCTTCCATAATACGCTTGGAAAAATATAATGTATTTGGAACATCATCATTTTCGTTCCTATTAGTTCGTTTATGAATTGGGAACGTTTTTGTGAAAATTTGTGAGCATCCAACACTTGCAATAATGATTGTTACAAATTTAGATTACAATTATTTATCAATATTCTAAAACCTCAAACGTTGTTAATTTTGAATTACATTTTATTTTTACACTTTGCACATTTTCGATTGACGCCAATTACGAATTCGGTCTAACTTAATATTTCGATAAAAGATGGCACCACATGCATTCTGAATCGCGCACATTAAAAATTTCGTTTTGTACCGTACTGATTTTACTATTGTTCATTGTGTTACTAAATTTAATTGTATATATACTAGATTTCCACTGCGACCTGTAGCCGATGTGACCTGTATAGTTGGAGAGCAGCACTTGTACTGTATAGTCGTCGAGTCTGTGTAGCCGACCGCACGCTTCAGCGGAGGCAGCCCGCGAGCGATGCGGGTCAAGTTAGTCGTTATCGTTATGTTTGCAACACCACGCTCCATTGTCGGTTTAACATTTAGCAGATTCAACTTTAGCATATAAAGGTGAACAATGTTACATATTTGTATTAATATACATCGCATTGTAAGTTCAGGAACGTTATGTATTTCGATGATGAGGTGTGAAATTATTTCATTTGTCTAGTAGATAAAATATTAAATTAGTGATCTGAGAGGATGAGCCGTGTCTATTTATTTATTTAATCTTTATTGTTCATCTAAAACTAGTTTACAAAGGGCGGACTTAATGCCTGACTGCATTTATAATAGCGGTGTATGAAAACTTTGTCTGGAAACCTATGTACCATAAATTTCAGTCAGGCTCGTCAGCGTGCTGACTAACATCTTAATCTTTCATATCCTAATATGAGATCCGTTTCCAATAACGAAGCAATATGAGAATTGATGATGAGGATGATGATGATGAACGATATGTTCATCGTTTATCTGCAATTAGGTGTTATAGCACTTCCAACATTAAATTTTGGACAAAAAGTAACTTAAAAAGTTACTCAAATACGGATCTAAATGGGAACTGAACGATCTGTCTGTTTACCAAATCTCTACTGTTGTGGAGCCGGCCGCCTGCTTTCCAGGTCAAGTTTATCGCGACATATGCAAAGCGAATTTCCAGCCCGTCGCCAATGTGCCAGCGGAGAACTTTGCAAAGTAAATCGACGTGGTATTTTCTCTACTCATATTTTATATGTAACAGGGCATGACGCTTGGGATTCCTTAAAGAGGTAAGCAGTGGGTGCCCCACGTTTCACCAGTTACATTAGAAGTCCAACTGTGGAGCACGGGTGAGCCTAGGGCCATATTGCTCACTGGGCACAAAGCCAAACTCCGACCTACTACTGGGAATTTCAGGCCAGAACATCTAATAATATCTTTGCTCGAAGAAGAACCCAAGACCTCTCGCTCAGCAGTCACACTCGCAACAAATATACCAACGAGTCAGTCATTTATCATATGGCACTAGATAAAACCGAACAAAATATTTTATCCATTCGATGACATCGGGATCCTACCAAATGTCAGTGGTTATTAGACGTCGTTATGATAGTATGTCACTATCTTGAACCGTCTGCGGAGGGAAGCCAACGTTATTAACAATTTTCCAAACCAATAATCCATGAATATGGGCAAGGAACGTACCTCGCGTGGGAGAAATCACGCTCGCCCACACATAACTTTTTCGACGGTGACTCCAAAAATAATTCGAATCAGTACCTACGGTAAAATTATTTACGCTTACAGAAGTAGAAAATTGTAAGCAATTTGTTAAAACGCGTGCTTGCTAGTTAATATTTTTATAAGCATATGCAACAACTTGTTTAGTGATTAAGGCAGCAAAGAATCAAACTCTGTCGACTTCATCGAGTGCCGCTTAGGTCCTATTTCGTTATAAGTTTAACCCACATAAGCCTAAATATTGAGACTACGTCGCTTATCTTTTATTTTTTTCAAAATCTCAGCAATATGTGGTTGTTGTAAATTGTATATGCAGCTATGATTAAACTTTATGATTATTCTGATAAATTAGTAGGTATTAGTATCGTCAGAAGCCAAACTTGGAAATCTGAGATGAAAGTCCTGATTACGAAAAAGCTGTCAAAATCCCAACTGCGCCTACACTAAAAATAGCACTAGTAAGCTTTACTACACCCAATGTGAGATAATTGAATTATTGAGTATCACACTTACTGCCTCGTTGGTTGAGTGGTGACTGTCTCATTGGTCAAGTGGTTTTAAACGTTATCTTAATTAAAAATGTTTTAGGTATAATTGTGTTTTTCTATGTCATATTTCAAAATTCTTGATGTAACTTTATAACATAACATCACTTTGTATTAATCGAATAGACTAGATATCGGTTGATGGGGACTCAGAAGTCTCCGGAATCCTGGCGAATGTTTGAAGAGAGTGATAAATCTAGAGAAAGCACGGCAGATATGTAAGGGCAGAGATATTTGGCATTCTCTACTCTCTGCCTGCCCCGAGAGGGACCTAGAGTGAAGATATGTATGTACATTTCAAAAACGTTACCGGCGAAAGAGACAACTTTGTCTGATGTAATCGATTGTGTGAAGATGTTACACTTTCCGTATTATTTTTGGTAAAAACACAATGTGTGTTTACTTAAGCGTCGGTGGTGTGAGGAGAGCAAGAGGCTTGAGTAAATATAACATGAGCTATACGAAGTCGTCTGTGTGCGACCCAGCGCTGTCTCTACGAGCACTTAATTGGTTTCACAGTTCGAACTTTGAATAAACGCTTCAGCATTATAAAATTGTATTTTCGAACACATCTCCAATTGATTGAGATCTACACATTTACTGGTACTCATATCTTGTACTAAAACGGTGTCATGGAGTATATCTCCTTCATGTTTAACGTCTTATTAAATTTATGATTCCCTGTTGAAGGCTGCCATAAAAACAAAGGATTAAAACATACGTTATTAGTTTTACAAGTAAAAGATGCCGAAACGTTGCGAATCGTTAAACACTAATAGGTTAAAAAAAACTCACTCATTTAAAATACAGATGTCTTATAAACATGCTCTTATCCCCTATAATATATTATTCATTTTGTATATGAAATACACAGTGTTCATGTAATAAGCTACGACCACACTAGATACGTGTTTCAGTTATCCAAGCACATGAGAGCGTCAGGCAAGTGTATATACTTGTGTTTAACTCTGTATGTATATACATGTGTTTAACAATGTTATAGTGGTGTAGAGGGAGATCGATAGTCCGAAAAAACTGGTTACATGAACACCAGCGTGAACTAATTATTTTTATGTTGATAATAAGCTTGAGTCACACCTGCTGCAGTTCCCAACGACATCACACACTACAAATATGCATTACAAATTATTGAAATATAGTGATGTTTGCTAATACGTAATGAAAATTTGTCTCTATTGAAGAAAAAAAATTTGAAAAGTGTAATGAAATAATTCGTTTATACGCATAATAACCCATTACCCAGCCTCCCAAGGATAAAACAGGACAGTTGTGTTGTACTGTATTGTGTGTACTCGACTCTAGTGTGCACAGAGCTTTAGTGTTGCGAAATATCTGTGATAACTATGCAGAATATTACACCTGCACACGCCAGATACAAATAATAGTCTACGTGTATTCTTAGAGTAGTAATCCAGGGACTTTATAGGATCGTCACGTGCATCACCTCAAGGGCTCTTGGCTTTATATTTGAATGAACTAATGTTGTGATACAATTATCGATAAATAAAATAAAATAAATAAATATCTTGGGACATCTCCACACACGGCCATCTGATCCCAAACTAAGAGTCAGGAGAGCTTGTGTTATGGTAACCAGATGGCTGATAAACTACATATATACATATAAATATGTACCTACTTAAATAGATATTTTTGTTATACCCAGACAGAACAAATACTTGCGCTCATTACACAAATATTTATTCTGAGTGGGAATCGAACCCACGACCCCCGGCGCGACAGATCACCTATATACAAATAACTAATGAATGCTGGGTGTGTACACGACCGAACTTGCAACACGTCCAATGAGAGACTTGAAAACAGATATTTGTTAAATACCGGCGAAATCTTCTTACTTACTACTTACTTTGCTGCAATTTGACTGTGTGCTTACTACTACATAAAGAACATCGAAAAATACATAATATAGGAGAAACAAGAACGCTTAAACAGCAAGAAAGTAGGCTAAGAGGATGTACGTATGTATCGATACATGCACTTCCCAACCCTTGTGAGCTTACTAAATTCAATTTCGGTCGTCACAAATCACGTGAGACGTAGACGGGCGGACTGATCGCAATGTTGCCGTAACGCTGAGAATAGTAACACTTGTTTGTTGAAACCCACAAAGTTTGTTTACTCAATAATATATCGTGAATCTGATGGATTTGTAATTGCTATGTCGATTCTATATTTATTCTATTTCTGTCAATCCGACTAGAACGTGTGCGAAATAGACGGTGTTCGAAATTATGTAAAATGGACAATTCGTTGAATGTTGACTTGTTATATTTCTATTAGGCGAATTGGAACATAATGTCATATAGATAATTCGGCCTTCATTATTATTATATCATTTTGCCAAGTAAGTTACGGGGTAGGCAGAGGGCACCGGGCACGAAATCTCTATCCATTCAGACAAGATCTGTGTCGCGTAATATTCGAATTTAATTATTTATTACTATGTTCTGGCAATGTAAATTAATTTGTTAGTTACGGTCTATTCAGTAATCGATTTACGTAATCCTGATAGAACTCTATTATGAATATTAATCTTTGATCGTTTCATTGGGTAATATGTTGCAATAATGTAATGTTAAAATTGTTTATAGTGGAGTAAGCTTTGACTAGCATATTGGTGTATTGATTGAGAGATGAGGGTTCGGGTATGATTCCCATACAGGTAAAATATTTTTGTTTTGAGCAGAAGTGCTTTTCGGTGTTTTTGTAGAAATGTATGTTTTTTTCAGCTGTGTCCAATTATGATTGAGTTTGGTTTAGGATCAGAAGTACTTACGCACCAACGAACTGATTTAAGTGTTTCCTTTGTCTAATTTACGAACAACACCTTGTACCAAATTTTCAAATGATTTTTGATTCAACGGGTGGATCGGGGAGTGTACTACACTTTTCTGTCCACCCCTTGGGAAATACAGGCGTGAAGATAAAAAAATCTGCTTCAAAATATTATACTTTAATTGACGCAACACTTAACATATGACAATATTTAAATTTCCATGATGTACTCTACAATTATTTAATATCTCGAGGGGAGTGATTTAATTTGAATTCCGACGTTTCAATGTATCAGCGAAAATACATTTTGACATTTGAGTTTTATATTATTAAAGATATTTAACTAAGTAAATTTTTCCGGAATATTTATTATATTAAAAATTAAAGTCATTTATGGCGTTGAATGCCTATCCTTTTTTTTTAAATTAAGGCGCAAATCCTTCAGATTCTGATGAGAGATCCGATCCCTGCCCATTAAAATATATTATACATCTTGAGAATACAGACTATATGCATATCCATTTTTATCAAATTAATCTCTGCGGTTAAGCCGCGAAAGCGTAACAAACAGTAGGACCTTCACAAACATAGAGTCAGTATCAGTGGGCTGGAATATAATTATATTAAATTTACAAGACGAGTTCATTAGTGCTTTATTAATATTTCTAGAACATTTCGTATGACATTTTTTATTATCATATATTACCAAGTTATACAATTAGGAACGCCCTGGAAAAAAAATACGTTTCAAATTAAATACTGCTTGTTGATTAGTAAAAGCCTACGAGTAATTCACACATGTTTTTTCATATACATAAGTACATTTTGGCAATAGGCTCACTACTTATACCATAGTGGGATTTAAATGTAACTGGTGAAACGTAGGCGTGTACTAAACTCCTCTGCCTAATTCTTCAGGGATTACAGGCGTGAAGTTACTTTACCTACATGCTAATTACAAAGGATATAGTCAACTAATATAATCAATTTGGAGCAAACAGTTCAACTCTAGCTTACAACAGTTAGATCAACCTAACTAGAGTTTGCTAGTTAAGCTTCAACATTTCAGTAGTGACTCTGGCAATTATTGGATAAATGAGTTGGAGTTGGAAAAACAATTTAACATCCTGTAACCGGTTTAAATGAATTAAGTGTGTAGATTATATGTAATTCGGGATTAATGGACAAAAAGGCTGATTAGAATTATGGTTATGATTTGCATGAATCGTTTTTTATTATATTTATTCTATTTCTATCCTTTGCCTTTAATATCGGGCAAACTTAAACGGGTGATAAAACTTCGACTGCCTCGTTAGTCGTGTTGGTTGCAAGTACTGTCTATCGATTGGTTCTGGGTTCGATTACTGAGTCGGGCACTATTAAAATTTTCTAATTTAGATTTTCTAGTAGTGGCTCGGAATCTGGATATGTGCCCGATGCATGGCAATAGGCTCACC
>DWDU01001852.1:0-13772 GCA_018245575.1 Jemadia suekentonmiller
TTAGAACATTTTTGTAGTGCCCGACCCGGGGATCGAACCCGGGACCTCCCGATCGGCAGTCGCACTTGCAACCAACATGACCAACGAGGCAGTCATATTTTTTACTTTTTACTTTAAGATTTTACTTTAAAAGATACTAATTGGGCAATAATAATTATTTGTATTACAGACATTTCTTAATAAACACATCTTTTAATTTTCTCTTGAAAAACAATTACATATTATCTCAGCCACAATGTTCAATTATTTTGCTGAAAATAATAATAACTTAATTCTTGATAGATTATATTCTTTTTACTCCTTCCCGAAATGTAGCGGGAAGTCTTGTTAAAACAAATAATATCCCGTTTCACATAAAACACAATATGGCATTTAAGATTAAAATGCAAACAGTCGTGTATTTGTTTCTTTTTAAATTAAACAACTACCCACAGAACATAATTGCACAATTATCACTCAGTGTCGGAAATAGGAAATACGGCATCTTGTTTACTCACTTGTATTTATATTTTAATTATATATTAATTGATTTACACGCCGCGCAGGCGCGCTCGACTTTGAAATTGATAGTAAAAACAAAACAACTATAAAATTATTGCGTTAAAGTTTGCAATAATTTCAAATGTCACAGTTCTATTGCGGTAATGGCGATAAAAAAATGTTTACGGTTAGTAATAAGATTGTTATAATTAAAGTAGATCCTATTTTATACGAGCACATCTCTCGCAATCTGTTTTTATATTTTAATAAAATAAATACGAGGATGAAATCTTTCAATGGATATTTTTTAATACAGTGATATGTATATGCGTGACACAGATATGTAAAAAAGATAAGTCTGAACTGTTAGTCTGTTTGTTTGTTTCTTTGAACATTCGTACCTTTAATATCATTTTCCCTCCTCTATTGTGTTTCGGTCGTGAAACACGTCACATTTTTCACCCGAAGTTTTCTTAAATTTTATCAATCTTTTTCAAACTGTGAAAACTCGAATGATCAAAAATGTAATAAAACAGTAATTATAACTTTATAATAAATAATCAAACAATATTGCAATATGTATAGGGGCTAGTTTCATCGCAGTCTGTGCAGCGAGCTGGCAGCAGTACTCGTAACAAGGAATCGCCGAGGCCGACGGTCGACTCGCGGACCTGCGGCTCGCTTCCGACTTTTACTGCACAATGTAATACTTCCGTGTACAACACAATATATGTATGTGTGCTTATATATTATGTATATTACAACTCTATTAGCTGTCCATTAGGTACTACGACAAAGTGTTCATAGATTTCAGAGATCAAACTCATTTAGTGTCGTTATTTATTACGGTTTCCGTAAATGTGTTAATTACAGGAGCACTTTTTGGATTTCGGGTTTAGAATTTGACAGTATTTATGCAACTTTGAAATATAAATGTGCGCTTGTTACTTAATTTAATAATGGTTGTTTCGATTCGGCTTTGACGACATCCCAAATACATAGTATTAACCACCTTTAACAACGCCCGCTCAGCCCGGAGACAATTCTCGAAATAATATGGAAGACATACAAAAACTAATTATGCAAATCTGCAATGTGGAATCTTTTTCCTTATAGAGTTATCTGTTATTCAAATACATTTACATTTTTGTCTTACCGAAATCGATTTCTTACAACGCACTGTTGTAAAGATTCTCAAGATTTTCTTTTTAAGTCATTATTGTATGCAATAATTCGTACAATATACATACATGTATATTTACGCATGAGTTGGGTTTATCCATTGCGGTAAATAGTAAAGGAGGTACTTAATGTATCTATTATAATTTATTCATAGCGAAGTATTATTTATAGATTCAATCTCTATTTATATGAGGTATGTAAATAATATATGCAGGTACGTACACACATAAAATTAATTTTGATACTGAATATTTCAATTGCGTAACCGGCACTATTCTTATACACATGTACATAACCATAAAATAAAAATATCTAGACTTTATCTTTATATTATATTTTCATTGCATTCTGCGGGTTCGTCGATAGTGGTTTTTGTTTAGGACAGCTACGAACGCTTTTCCTTAACGCACAAATGATACTTAACGCGAAGCTCAAAGTGAGCTTGGGTTTTTACAGCTGTTATATTAAAATGCAGTGCACGTAGCGTCCACGCGCAGGCATTACTCACTCACACACAATCGAATGCAATGCTTCATTGCGGTCTGGGTACGGTTTACTCATCCCGCAACCCTAAACGATCTAAAATGTGTCACGAATTACTAGTAAATTACATATATAGGTACTTAATACTACATTTTTTAACTCAATTTCTTCCTTTTCCTTCTCGAACTACGAAATACGAACTGTTCAATCTCTTCACTCTATCATATTTTTCAGTACTGTACAGAAATTCAGTACAGTACGTACAGAAATTCAGCCGAGGAGAACAACTAGTATAACAGGAGACGTATTCGTAATTAGCACAGACGGACAATATACAAGTAGATAAATGGGTAAGAAATGGCATGGGAGGCTTGGGGCTCCGGTGACGGAGTCACGCTCATAGTACCCACGGATCAGTTGTGGGAATAGTTATGGGTGCTGTTTACAAACAGCTTACACTATTAGCTATTTTAACAATGGAATGAGTCGCTGTCATTTAACCACGGCCTAATGACTGCGGTCAATTGATTATGCGACAGATGAATACACCATTAACGATAGTGGTTATTACTTAACGGGAACTTATTATGAGCGCCATTGATATGCGATTTAGACTAATTACGTGAAGTGAAAAAAATCATTCGCATTTACATATATTGATGATAGGTACTTTCTACTCTACATGTTAAGAAAAAGAATTAACATAACTGCTTTTTTTAATGACGAATATACCTACAGCGAAGTTTAATTTCATATTTTTGGATGTTAATGATAATTTTCGAGTTACAGCAAATATTTCGGTGTAAATATTGTGTGTGTATGTCTATTTTAAAAAGAAAAGTAATTTTTACACAAGATAAGTTTGATAAATTAAGATGTAAGATAAGATAAGTTCAATAAAACGATTAGAGATGGATATAAAAAAAATATTCACTGTAAGAAGTAATAAGTCGTAACTAGCAAATAGATTTTATTGAAGACATCACTTGAAGTAGAGATTACGTAAAGTATCCGTACGAGTGCGTTCACCTCCAGATAGACACAGAGGCAGCTCTCTATCAGTCTCTACATGTCAAAGCATATCTCAAAGCCGAAAGAAAAGGCTTTGCTATTTATTCTTTTTATAATATTACACGTTTGTTTGCCTATGTAGTAAAACAATGTTGATGCAGCATGAGTTCGTGTGCAGTTTGTAATTTAATCAAAAATTTTTAAATATGAGCATTTATTACATAGGAATGTATCAGTACGAATCTACAAACGGTTCAGAGAACAATGCTTAGGTGGGTGCAGTACAGTACAGCATATTGGTACTGCAGTCATCATCAGCTTCATCAACCTGCAGTCCACTGGTGCACTTTGACCTTGGTTAACAGGCGCCTGCACGCCTTATCCTTGATTATTACTGTGCGTAATTATTTAACAATCGATATAAGTTTAATGTTATGGTAATTAGTATCTAATAAAATTCGACTTCCGGTTTCCGCTTGGAACGAAAACATTTCCGGCGCAATACGTGCGCGAGCTTTGAACAAAACTTGCGCGTCAGGCGAGCAGGAAGCTCGATAGAGTTTATAGAGATCAGAGTTGTAAGTATGCCAAATAAATACTATGTAGTTTTGAAGTTTTAGCAATGCGCATTAGCTCATAGATGCTCTGTAATAAAATGAGTTTGTAAAAAAATGCGTCTCTCTTTCTCTCTCTTAAAACATACGAAGTATCATCGATAACAATATAGCGTTCAATGTGAATAATGCTTGTCCATACAAAGTAATTGAAAAAAACAATCTTTGTGTAGTACCCAATTCGATTACTCATAGTGAGTATATTGGGAACAAAATACGTATCATATATGCAAATATTTGTGCGCTCTACATTTCCACTACAAATGCCCCATGAGTTAGCAAAGTACTTTTATGTAGCGTCATGTTTTACATATACTGTAGATCCTTTTCAAGAAGAAAATATTGTTGTGCAAATAGTGTTTCAATTTTTATTTTGTTATGTAATTATCGTAGTTGCAAAAGTATCATAGAGTCGACTTGTTGGGAGTATTAATGTGATCGTATGTGATCAACTTTACGAGAGGATAAACAATAGTAAATACTAAGTATTTAACATAAGATCACGCCTGTAATCCCCGAAGAGGTAGGCAGACGAGTGTAGAACACTACCACGTTTCACCAGTTACGTTTACGTCCCACTATGCAATAGGTGGTGAGCCTATTGCCATGCACCGGGCATAAATCCAGATTCGGAATCACTACTAGAAAATCTAAATTAGAAAAATTCTATAGTGCTCGACCCAGGAATCGAACCCAGGACCTTCTGATCGGAAGTAAAATGCCGACAAAAATTTTCAGAGGTTTTGACGTACCTAAATAAAACGTATTAATTTTAGTTTTCATAGACTAGGCAATAAAATATTTGTTCTATGGAAACAAGTAGTTACTGTGGAATTTTTATATTTCTTGTTCTTCTTTCGAAACATTCTAATTAGAATAAAGATCTGTCCATTTTGAATTAAGAAACGGCTATCATTTAAACATATACCTAAATAAACTGATAGGTAGATTCTTTTTCAACTAAATTTGAAAAGTCTGGATTATTGTAATTTTTTTCATTTCACAATACACGATATAAATTGAAAATAATTTTTTGCCTCGATCTACATCTGACATGCACGTTTACCTTCGTTATTTGAATTTCCGGCTGACAGGCTTAGTAAACAAATGTTTCATGTTCCCTATAGGATTACTTCGACAGACCCTTGTCGATATGTAGCTGGGTTGCACAATATTTTATGCCGTAAGCCTGGCTGTAGCAAGCTTCGTGCATGCTTCAACAATGTATTAAACTGATCGACCAACACGTATTTTGAACGTGTTCAAAATTGCGGAGGGTATTAGCAATATGGTTGCCAAGTTGACTGAAATTTTCGTCTTCAATCAAAGACTAATTTAATGTTCAAAAAAATTATAAAGATGTTTTTCATTAATGCATCTTACCTTCAACTCGAAGGAGATATAATATATGAATCTTATGTATTTGCATAATACAGGTACTTTACTATACATATGTATGGACATACTAATATAATTTTTTACGCGTATTTCTATGGAGCCCTGTCTCATATAAGAAATCGTAAAAGTGTAAAAATTATTACTGTCATAAACGTATACCAAATAGGTACAGTAAATTATTACAGCACGCGAATGCTTTAAGTTAAAATACAAATTAAATATAGAGTTGGGAAAAACAATTCAACGTAATCTTTCCCACTAAAAGGAATATTGGGTATTTCAGAGATATGAATTAAAATAATTTATAACCTCTCTTAGTCATATATCACCCCCGTCGAGTTGAAGATTGATGGCTTCACTCACTAATTGGAGTTCATTAAGGAATATAATTAATCTACAGCAGAAACTGCGAAGGTTCCAATAAATTTTCCATTATTGCTACGTACAAATTAAAAATGTTCGTTGGAAAATTGTTAACATATTTCTCGTATTACATAAGAATTAATAGCTGAGCTTCTCGTTTCCATTGAATATTCTTAAATTCTAGTAGCGCATATTAAGAATATTTTATAAGAAACGTAATTTCACGCTATGCTAAAAAGTGTATAACCATCAGAATGTTTCAGCAGCATGTTAAAATCTAATATTTGTTTGCGCTTACGACTGAAACATATGGCTACCGTCTTCCCGACATTGACGACCATCCTCCATTTATCCAGCCAGGTTGGTAGTTAATTCTGGCGTGACCGTGACGTTATCTAAAGTGACATTTTCAACCGCCATAGACTATCACCGCCCATTTGAAAACGACGCCACTAGCCATACTAACAGCGCTAGCGCGAGTGTCTCAGGCAGTTTGTACAGCAAACCCGCGAGCCACACACGGTGGAAGGCCTTCTCTGTATCGGGAAAAATTCCAACAATGTGTCGCCACTAGTTAAGCTCGCTGGTTAAGTGGTGGATCACTCGCGACAACTGTAACGTAGTCGAATGGGCGCACGCAAGCCAACAGCTCGTCTTTTATATTAAGTGATGGTTGCAGGCTCTTCAGCGCTAGCCTCTTGAAGAGCTTTGGTGCGGTAGGCAGCAATGTGATGGGACGGTAGTTGCCGGGCAATGTCTATCCTCGCCCGGCTTTGGGAGAACTTTCCGAACTTCCAGACATACGGGAATTCTATAATACGAGAATGATAAGTATAGTACTAATAAACCTAGAACACCATTCGCAGTATCGCATCGTATTTGGAATTTGCCGACGTAAAGTAATCTACGATGATATTTAAGGGTGATCAGTTTTAATTTCGTTAAAAGCCGCTATGAAACAGAACGTAGTAATAGTTTCATCTCTTAATATTTCGCTATGTCGCAAAAATCCAGGTGAAGTAGCTAAAGCGGAAGTTTTAATATTTACGCGAAAATAATACGAAATTTTTAGCGGCCAACGTAGCCTGTACTCTTGATTAAAATTCTATCAGTGTCCCGACTTTTAGTAAAATGATTTTCATTTTCGAAGTTTACTCGTAAGTTGCTGAGGGATATTTAATCTCGTAAGACTTAGGGCTCTTAATGGAAATGAAATACCGTTGTGGTGAACAATTTAAGTTTTTATCTCAGGGCACTTGCCCACCGCAGGCAGTGAACGGTAATGTTTTATTTATTTATTTATATGTCAACAAACAATAAATGTAGATAGCCATAAGAGAAACTACTAAATATGCTAGCATATCTTAGGCAATTGGACTGCATCACACTATGCTGCCCCTGTTTGTACCGAAATGGCTATCTGGTCAAATATACTAACATAGGTTGTAAGCTCTGGAAGCTTCCAACAAGGCAATAATTGTTATTTAGAACTACGGATTCCCATCTTTTAGCAGGGACTTCATGTACTGTCCGTAGAGCGTTGTCATATAGCGTACCTAATAAGGGCCGAGAGTAGGTTACACAGCGTTGCATAGCTTAGCAGACCGTTTCCGATCCACAACCGCGACGCGACTACAAACGTTCTAAGATCGTGTTTTATTATGTCCATTCGTTTATGTTCGACTGTTATACAACAAACTTCATAAAAGATGATATTATTTTACTTGGCGTATAAATAAAAGCACATTTTCTCCTCAAAGATACTAAAAGGTTTCATGAGAATTCCTTGTATTGTAGGAAAATATTTATTTGTTTATGTGAGTGATCTAAATATGATGTGGCAGCATATACAAAATATGTAAATGTTAAATAAATATCTTACATCTTTGCTCGACAATGATTTATTTTACGCTTTATTTTTGATGACCAAACGGCCAGGTACGCGGCACGAGTGGCCACTGTCACCCGTGCATGAGTAAATAGCCGTTAAAAGGTTTTGAGGAATAAAGCCCTTTGTTTAGTCTATATTTAGCCAATGTAAGTAGCTCGAGCTATTAATAAACAATAATTTGAGTTACTTTCATTAACCCGTTGATGTAATGGTTAATGACTATAACTGCTCAGCGGTAGGTCTTGAATTGTAGTTTGGTATTAAATGATAAATAGAATGTCTTACTTATTAATATTCTGACCGTAAAAAGACTTTTACAGTTTCATACAATAGTTAATAAAGTTGTTTACTCTTATGTAGGTGCGGGTACCGTAAACATCTAAAAGGCCGCTTTCTTAGCTGAAGTAAGCTTTTGCCAAACAAAATAACGTTGTTTTGTTAACATGGTTAGTTAAATAAGGACTCAAATGTAAGCCTTTGTACTGCAGAGTACATAGTTACAGGGATAAAGGACGGAATTATGTTAAATGTAAATCACATAATGTAAATTTAAATACGCTTCATAATTTCCAGTTGTGTTATTCATTCAGAGTAATTCCTTGTTTGGATAAATCGTTGCGAGATAATTTACTGGGAACAGTACATAAACGATTTAAACAAAAAATACTGAAGATTCATTGATGTGTTTAGCAACATTTCATTTATTGTAATATCTATAAAAGATTTTAGATAATGATAGTTCAGATATGTATTAAGTGTTCGCCACTGATGTGACTGCCCAGAACTTCCAATCCATCAGCTGGACCACGCATTCCAGTACAGCTGTAAAAGCATCAAGTCCGGTATTATAAAACAAATAAAAATTAAAGATATTTGAAACCATCTGAAACTATTATGTGCGGCACACAGCTCGATCTAAGCAACGAGAAAACATATCCCGAAGCACAGCGAGCGGTTTTCATATTCACATTTCGAAACCGGTTTTTATTTAGCTCGCTCGAATGCGCGACACAAAGGCGCGGCAGCGGATATGTATGTTAATGTATAAGACGTAAAGAGAAACTGGAAGTGACAGATAACAAAAGCGTAATATCCTATACTTTAAATATTAATTAATTGCCATTGTCCATGTTCAAATAGCAATTAACTTTCATATGTGTATGCGACTAATTAAACATGGAAAAATCCGCTATTATGATTCAGAACGGAAATTGAAGTTAGCATAAAAATTTGTATACGAGAATTAAATGTAATTGAATGTTCCCCAAAACTGTACATGTAGCTATACTGTGATAAAATTGTTATTAGTAATTATTAATATTTATCATTTCGTAAAATAATTAAATATTTGATAATTATCAGCATTTATTACGCTTAGTTAGCATCTGCGGTATCTATCAGTCGAGATAGCATCCAAACTGTAACATCATACCTTTAATATAAGGGAAAGCAAATGCATCACTGCAAGAGATTCGAATGAAACGTTTCCAGTACATTTATACTTTCGCATTATACATTCGTATGCGTATGTATGGTGTAATCATGGTTTCATCAAAAGAGCGGCATGCAGCGGGCGCCATCAGCGCTCGTCACGCCGCATTCATCCGCCCTTGATGGTGGCCGCAATTATGTGACTGTAGCACTTCTCAACAACTGTATTTTGCTTTTCTTACGCCACGGAACCTCGAGTGGAGTCGACAGCACTTCAATGCGTCTAATGACGTAATTATCCGCCGTTGACGACAATACACCGATTCTGATTAAGATTACTTGACTTTTCACACAAGAGTCAGTTGAAATCTGTAGATGATTTTTACTGTTTACGTTACGGAAATACGGATAATTTGTTAATCGAACGCTTTGTGAAGCTATATGTCGTGATCAATCACGTGAATATCTTAATTATAGCATTACGCCTATTTTTCCCGGGTAGGCATAGGAATACAGTGCTCCCACTTTTCAACAGTTGAGTAGCGGGTGAGCCTATTGCAATACAATATCTTAATAAAAATAAATAATACATAAAATATTGTGTAATATAAATAATAAAATAATTTTCTTCGCAACAAATGTAACAACTTGAGGGTCGAGATCACGTAACTTCAAATTTGTATGTGACCCGCACCTAATGGGTTGTACATGATGAGAGGTTCCTCGCCTCAGGCCATTTCCAAGCCTCGACCAGAAACTTAAAAAGATAGCTCGCCACAATATCCTCGTTAGGAACTTGTAACGAATCTAATCTCATTACGTTCATATAGTTGAATGTACATACTTTTTAATTAAAGATAATCCGTAAGTTTACGATTAACGATCGCAGGATATTTACTCCGACGGGGAAACCTTTCACACCGGTTCGTAATTTGTTTTTAATAACTTACACTACATTTTGTACACCAATTGCGATAAAAATCTTTCTAGAAATTTCTTAGTAATCTATGGTAAATGTACATGTACATACGAAAATGAATGGATACACGTATAATGATATAAAAAAATGATATCAAAGTACATTGAAAAATTAAACGTATTTTTTAGAATAGAAACAGCTATTTTTATTACCTATTGTTTAAAAATGCAGATTGAGGTTGATCTACTTAAGTAGCTAATACAACAGCGACACTTTTTTACATCTCATTCCTACGTAATACAGCTGCTTCGTACACAGCTAATGCATACGGAATAAAAATAAAAACGGAACAATCATCTCCGTCTCAGGATTTTATATATCTGTATCACCCGAGACATGAATATTAAGAAGCGTGTACGTTCCAAACAATTTGCCATCAGTCGCTACGAAATGGTCCGATGCGCGTAATGGCCGACAATTCCTTTTCCCACCTGAGCCGGATCCCTTGTCGTGTAATGTGTCGCAGGAATAACAGGTGCTGTACATTTAATGTGACATAGATAAAAAAAAATAGTTAATGATATCTATTATGCTCCTCGAAAAAGTCGATAAAGTCACATTAAGATTTAAGATGGTCGAATTGGAAAAGTATCTATGTTCGAAGCGGTGTTGGCAGCTGTAAATACAGATAACATATTTGTACCTACTGTTCAACTTAGTAGAACAAATTACTTACGCTCTAGCGGGTAGATGGGCGTTGGGATGGCGATGCGGCACGCACTTAAATCAATAAACTTTTAAGAACACTCGTGAAACGCAGCTACATCTCACGAAGCTAGCCCTCCTACACGCATCGGCATCTTGTAGGCACTTGTTGTGTAGCCTGTCCAATATTGTACTGACTCCTCCCCCCGCCATTAACACCGTGTGTGGACTACTTTCAAAATTGACCAATTGTCATTTGATAGATCTAATAAAATTTATAAATTCATATTCATAACAATAAAGTAACGTTAACAGTTAATAACAATACCAAAATAACACATAAAAACATACATTAGTAGAACTTTTTGTTTGTCTTAATACTCTAGAACATGGTTTGTTTTACCTTTTTTGCAGTGTTCGAGCAAAGCAAGGATCCACGTGAGTTTTTTGCGCGATGTTACGTGGAGCCGACCATTAAAAGTAACAAAAGTTTTCATTCCCGGAATATATCTCTTTACCGGGACTATGAACGTGTACTGAAACATCATAAAGCAATGAATTCCTCACTGGCATGTACCTCTGCAGTGAGGAAGTCCGAACTTAGCATAAAAAGCTCAGCCTTATCTAGTAATGTGTAATTTTTTTCTTAATCTTGAAAATTAAGCAGTCATTACTAGTATATACGTTTTATGAAAATATAACATTTTCGATTTTCCTACCAACTTATAAACGAGACCTTATATGGATATGAAGGATAATTTTGTATATCAAATTGAATAATAACATCATTTTGTACAAATGCAGTGTAAACTGATTGGTTATTGGCTTTGTATTGGTAATTAATCATTATTATAAATATATTATGTTGGAATTAGTAAACCCCCTCTTATAACTTTTACATTCTTTCTCTTCTTGCTTCTGATATAAGGCTGCTGTATAAGGCACATTTAACTATGTGGCCAGTGCACGTTTTTAAACCCTTCAAGATTAAATAAAAGGTAATTTTTGTAATAAAATCGTAGAGAAATGAGTTAAAAGCAGTCCAAGTTCTTTGGTAGTTGGGTTTCATAAATAATAACTACTTTACACCTTTTGAACAGCAAGCTAATTTATCATTTCTTTGCCATGTATAGCGTTCACGTTAGTGCATTAAATTTAGTAGTAATTTTATGACTGGTCACTGCTTTTCGCCTGTTTTATTTTAGAAACTTTCTAAAGATAAGATGATAAAGTGCCAATGAAGAAAATTATAATTGCAGTGTGGATATTAATGCGTGTTATTATTCTTTCTCCACAAGAAAAGTACAAAAAATTTACCGTTACTAGAAACTTCTACAAGAAAAATTAAGTTGGAAATTCAATTGGGGAATCGAAGTAAGGACTAAGAAATGAGTGGCTAACAATTTTAACACATTGCATTTAAATTCTTATATTATTTTTTTTTGGCAGGAAAATTCAGTACGAATGCCTAGCGCCACAGGGCCGACGATAGGTTATGTCGGGCTCCAACCGACTAAAAACCTGACGGTGTGCCATCGCGCCCCTACGCGGCGGAGTCACGGGAACACTTGCGCACACTTCCGCGAAAAAAAAAATCTTATAATACCATACATAAATACAGATAAAACCCTTCATATTAGCAGACAATCATTTTACTTAGAATAGCTGAAAACAGCGTAATATTTTTTTTACTTATTTAATTTAGTGTTAGAACATCCGCTCGCCACAAATTTTCGTGACACTAAAATATAGACCGCTGAGGTCTGGATGAGCGGCGAACACTGAAATGAATAATGGTTATAAACAGACCTGAATACTAAATTTTCCTGTCAGAAATTTTATGCCAGTGGGATCTTTAATCTCGTTACTGTGAGCCTGTCATACAATAATGCGAAGCGCTGTCTGCAATGCTTGTGTAAATTGCAATATGGTGTTTTGTAGTATCGTTAATTTTATACAATTGGTCCAAAGTGAGAATACTAAACTTCACTGCATTTTGGGAAATACTGTAATGGTCTCATTTTATGTCTAATATACATTAGTTGTTTGTAGAGAAAATATACAATTTAAATTATAATTACTGTGTATTGGGACAACTCGTTTTGAAAGTAGTACTGAATCTGTTCTGTGATAACCGGTCAGCTGATCAATATATGTATATACCTGCATAGAAAAAATATTCGTACATCGTAATCGCAAAAATCGCGGATCGTTGCGAATTACGGACCTACTTGCGAATCGTTTTTGTGATTTATTATTCACAATGTCATTTATGACGTCAACGACAACGTTTCTTATATGGTTCAATGTTATCTATTAAAATCCACTAGGATAAATTTACGCGTCTTAAACGTGTATGCAAATGTTCTAAAAGCATATTTTTTTAAATCGTTATAATACTACGTCGATAATTCCAGCCGTCATAACTTAGGTGATCAATGTTTGTAAAATTGCCTTACTTTGTGAATATAATCTCAAACTTTATATACGAATATTGACGTGGAAACCAACGTTGCCTGAGCTTAGTAGTTGAGGAGTTAAACAAAGTGGAACAAACATCTTCATTAATTGTGACATAAATAATGTAAGTTAGGAAGTATCGGTACGTACGCGAACGTTGGATCAAAATATTTGCTCTTTACATTTCGGCATGAGTTATACATTTTTATTACATCTAACCATATCATCCTAGTTTCTTGCATTTGAAAGTCCAACGAATATTAAAAACCATGCTTCTTTAATACTCGCAACGCAAATTATATTTTTACTAATAGTCACGATAGTTTAGTAGTCGTCACGATTATATCTTCAGATATAAATGTGATTTCTTTTGATTACATTAAAAATCCTTTCATTTTGAATAATATCAAATATGGTGTTGGAACTTAGGAACGTTTGGAAATATTTTGGATCTAATACGTATTGTGAACCTAAGCTTTATTTAAGGTTATTATATTAAACATATCTGTATGGTAATAAACGGAGACAATTTTTTGTGTCGCATTTTAACAGTATTGTGGGAATTGTGGGAACATTTGGAATAGTTAAGTTAAGAAGAAGCTCAGAAAACATATTTTTAATGTAACGTGATACGTTTAACTTTAAATTAAATACAACGTTCGTTGATTACCACACTGTGTAAACATCATTCCACAGAGTAAATATTTATAGAGGTATACTCTTAGACATGATAACCTAAATAACAATCCAAATAAATAACAACAAAACGTAAAAAAAAAAAAACGTAACATCACATCACATCACGTCACATCACGTCTATTATCCCCGAAGAGGT
>DWDU01001853.1:0-13772 GCA_018245575.1 Jemadia suekentonmiller
GTGCCCGACCCGGGAATCGAACCCGGGACCTCGCGATCGGCAGTCGCACTTGCAACCAACACGACCAACGAGGCAGTCAATCAATATCGAAAAGTCATATAAAAGGGGCCTGTAACTAGACAAAATATCCATACAGAAGACGGCAATTGTGATTAGTTGTGGTAGTTTCATTCTAACGTACAAAATGTGTTGAACCAATTTTAAATAAATTATATTTGAATTTGAATTACCATTGGAATACATCATGTTCACCAACTACAACAGCCGGGCAAAGGTCGCTTGGATACCTTCAATACCAACCACGACGTTCGTGACGCGGATCGGTTCCATACGTCAGTGAGCACAAATGGCCCAAGTAAATTGGTTCCTTCAGTTACCTATTACAAATACCGTTTGTGTATGTTTGTATATGATAAGAACGTGCTATGTTATATAGATCAGTTCAATTTCACAAAACATTCAATGTCATTATCACAAAAATACCTCTCGTATATCATTTACGAACACAACAAGAATATAGCCCCGCACACATAGCCAACATACGTATAGACTTTGCAACAGAAGTATATATAGGACACTCACTCCATCTTTGCATACATTACATACTTTACTAATCAGTTGTTTTTCTTCGTCGCACGTGAAACCAACACGGAAACGAGTTAAAGGTTTCACGTCAACAATCAATAAATTCAATAGTTATATAGTGCCCGTACTTCACGAACATACTTCACTTTGGCATTGAAGTGGAATATTACACAGGCTCATTTATGTAAGGAACCATTCCCGCATTAGCCTGTACAAAAATGACACTGAACTTTCCGTGTGATGCTCGAGCTTGCAATGTGACCTTGTAATACAGAGCCAGCAATTAGTGTGTCAAACAATAAATATGAAACAGCCCGCCATGGAACCTGGAACCATCGGCGCTCTAACAGTTACTATTACTACAGTGGTGTCATTTTCACTTGAGCTCAATAGCCATCGCTTACTTATTAATAGTTTTCTGTCTGAAATAACGTTGATATAATTTATCATAATATTTATTTTAATACCTCATTATTTTTACTATTATAACACTACTGTTTGACTTATAATATTAAATCTTAAAAATTGTGCTATTTTTAAAAGTTAAAAACTACGCGCTACTAAGTAATATTAAACATTAAATTTCTCAGCATTACATGTGAATTAGAGTAATAACTTATGTACTTTGACTAAATAAAAAAATAACAATACATCGACCTCCATAACTGGTCGTATAAGATAATTTGTTATAACATGCAAAAATATACGGCGTAAATTATACTATCATTTACAATTACATAATTTTTCGAGATCTGGTCTAACAAAATAAAAAGTGCATTCGCACGCCTTTTCCCATTCGGCGGCACTCAATTCATTGCCGCTCAATGTCACTTGATACATTGGCGACCCCGCGCGGACAATGTCTCGATTAATATAGCCAGATTTCTACAACACCCCACTGCAACTAACGAAGGGTTGGAGCCCGTGGTATATTTTTAATTAAATACGCAAATAATGATGGGGAAGGTTTCCCCCTATTCGTTCTGTAAAATTATAGGAGACAACGACTTCTGCATATTTTCAGGCATTTGTTTTTAAAATATTAATTTCTTTCAAATTTCATAATTATTGACAATTTGTTGTTGAGGTAAATGTTGAAATAAAAAGTTAGAAATTATGTAAATAGGCTCATGATGTTTCTTCGTGTCAATTATGTAGCAGCACTCGCGTTAATAAAAACTCATTCGTCCGACTATAAAAAGTGACATACGCTAGTGATGATATCGCGAAATAACGTAGAGAAACGTGAACACAATACGTCAATCTGTTACAATTGTCAAAACGTCCGCCTTGCCGTTATACAGATCTAATCTGATTTGCGCACAATGGTGACGGTAACACGCCAGCTGGTGAAGAGAATACCATTTTATGCAAATTTAAGATCTCAGTAGAAAAATAATAAAGGAGATCGCACGGTTCAGTAATAATGTAGCACACAAATATACATACACTTTAAAAAAAATTGTGATCACTTTGAAAACTTGAAATATTTTTTGATAGGTTTAGTATGTAGTTTGTAGTTTCAGTATAATAATCTTTTTCGAACCTGTTCCAAATTTAAAAATACAACAACAACAGTAAAAAAAGGAATCCATTTCTTTCGTTTTTCTAAATAACAAACAATGCGCGTTGAAATGTGATTAATAAACATTTAAGCAAAATGATTTTATTTATTTATTCTGATAGGCACTTATCTAACAAATTAATATAAAAAAACTCGTCTTTCTCTAATGCAGAGGTTCGCAAACTTATTTCGTGTGTTTCGCCCATTTTGAAATTCAATTACTTAGTAGCGCTCCTCATTTTTTTTCAACTTAAAAACCTCAATAACATTAGTCTCGCCTGGAGTTTAATGAAACCTATGTTCTACATTCCTCTGCCTACCTCTTCGGGGATTACAGGTGTGATATTACAGTTTTTTTACTTTTCTTATCAAAGAAAGCAATAATAATGCAACTTTACAATATTAAGATGATCTTTTATTCAAGATTAACAACCCCTTATCGCCCTCCTCTAGTCTTCCAGCGCCCGCTAGGGGGCGTTATCGCCCACTTTGGGTAAGACTGCTCTAAGCATGCGGAAATCCTCCTGGGCATGCTTTGTATTAAGTTATCGAGCAACTCTTGATGTAATCTGTCCTATACTTGAACGGCGGCTTCCCGGATCTCTTACAGGGTCTGTGGTGGTGGCTGACGATTACAAACAGCTCGTTTAAGAACACCCATGTGTGTGTAAAAAAATATTCCAACTATTTAAAGTGATCGCAAACTGTTTCGATGTGTGTACATAACCTGAAAATACATAAGTATTCACAGTCACGAACAATTAGAGGTGTTTTTTAGAGTAACGACCGCATTAATGCCGTTTGTTTATATATAAAACGCATTAAATAATTGTCAGTATCTAATTGAGTAGTATCCAATGAGCAAAAGTGCGGTGCCATCGAGATTAGATATATGTATAAGAAAATATAATAAGCTAGACAATGTTAAAACTGTCGGAGACTATTATCAGAATAATAGCTCGTGTAATATCAGTCATATAACGGCGCAAATTGAACCGTGTAATTAGTTTATTAATGTTAAATCCCACTGCCCACAGATAGATATTGATTCTTACGAATGACACGACAAATGTTTCACGCGCGTTGCCCAACCTTACGCAAACGCACACATTTTGCGCTCACGAAATGGACGACGTGTGCCGCCATTTTGTTTACAGCTTCTTAACTTACAATATTAATTGATCAGTTTGCTACACTTTGATGATAAAAATTATGTGTGAGTACAAAAAGTTTTATGCGATCAAAATGTTTACATAGATGTTGGTGATTTTTGTTTAGTGTCAAAGTCAAGACGGGCCAGTTTATTTTTGTGTAATTGGGTCACATTTAATGCGGCATGACAGCGCGAGCGAAGCTTGTTTCAATGTAGAGGCGGTTATTGTAACAGATTATACGTTGTATTAAAACAACGGTGTTTTCTTGTTTCAATTAATCTAAATTTGTTTCTAACTGTTAAACCCTGAACCGTTACTTACGTTCCGTTAATAACTGGGGTGGATGAGACGTGAATAGGCCCACTTGTTTGAGCGAAGGGTTAATAACGAGGGTCAATGAACTGTATGAGAGTGAAAACTAGTCCCTGGACAACAATAACTTCATTGGATGAGGTGCATTTTTTTAGCTAATTATGCAAAAAGAAAGTAGCCTACCTGTATTCCATTGTTAATTTGAGAAACATTCTCTAGAATATGTATGTCTGTAATTGAGGTAATACGTTGTTTGGTCATGTTTTATTTTACATGTATTTGTACGTAGCAGTCAACTGTGCAGTTAACGGTGTAATTGTTTGCCATAATAGTTCTAATTCGTGAAACATGTTTCAAGTAGATCGCTTCAACTATAAACTAGACATTTAAATTAAATATTCTCAATTTACATTAATATATAGGTGAATTTATTGAATTTTAAAAGATTCTGTTATTGCAATAAATAAATTTAATCTATGTCTTTGACATTTATAACCTGGATAAATATTTCCACAGTGCGATTTTTTTCACTCCGCCAACGTAATACAAATTCTTGTGGCATAAATAACGCCCCTTTAAACACAAAATTGGGTTATTTCTTTATTTTAACAAAATCCACAAAACCAGTTGACAGCAACGACAGAATGGAGAAGTCTTAAAATACGCAAAAGCAGTAGTTTAGAAGGGAAGAGGCTGTTCATAATCCAGAATAAAGGCATTATGTTGAAATTTTTAAAAATGCCATTTACAATCCGCATGTAATTCTGACGCAGGTGCAGTAATATTTTTTTTATATGTATAGTTACTATTATCAATACCTTCCATATATAAATATTTACTTTAAAAATAGTATTCATCGAAATATCATTCTCACACCCAATTAGTTATCTGTCAAAATCAACTAACGGCCATTTTGTCAACTTTGCCATAAACAAAAGCTGGGTTCGGCGAAAAAGGCGAAAACACTCTTTTGTTTGAAATTAAGTTTTATTATACCCTCGTTGTTATCATAAAAACTGCTAGGGGTTACATTAGTTACGAGCTCTTTATATACAATTAAAAAAAAATATACCATCACGCCTGTAATCCCATCCAATACTAGAAAATTTAAATTAGAAAATTTTAGTAGTGCCCGACCCGAGAATTGAACCCAGGACCTGCCGATCGGCAGTCGCACTTGCAACCAACACGACCAACGAGATAGTTTAAAAATAACAAAATACATGGAACTTAAATTAAGCGGTGATTATGATTAACAAGTGAATGTGGCAAATGTTGAAAACATTTTTTTAGACTAGATAAGAAACCATAATAAAACACGACATAAAACTCCCAAACGCGCAACATTGAATCGTATACTAGTCAGACCGCAGTTTACTTCTTATGTGCGGTTTCTCGGGCAGTACTTATATTATGGATTATTATACATATTACAATCCACATTTACTATTCAATTATATTCGTTACAACCGCAATGCGCGTATATCATAGCAGCCGCCTTTAGACGAAATGGTGTGGGTTCACATAGTCTAGCAGGCGTTATCGGATCATTTGGTAAGTCGTTTCTATGGTTACAATCGCGGAATCGGTCGAGACAAACATGTTTGTTAGACAAATGTACCGCTTGGCGTAAATATCTCTCGCAACGTATACTCGAATGCGGGGGAGGGTTTTGTCTAGATCGCGTTATTCTCAATATAATTAGCACAATCGTAAATCGATTTTTTGTCTTACCTCCGGTTCCTTTCACTGTTACTCACGTTCACTTTTCGTAAAGAATGTAGATTTTTGCACGTACTATCATATTCATTCTCACCCATTTACATGAGTCGTTCGTCAATTTTATTTAAATATATTCAACCTTCACGTGAACCTCATCACATTGATATTCAGTCAGTGTTCTAATTTTAAATATATCTTTACGTTATAATTTATTTATCATGAAAACAAAACTGTATATCAACAATTATGAAAGTAATAATTGAATGTTATATGTGGCATTATATACATACATTATATTTAAAAAAAAATACACTGTGTATAAAAACAAATCTTAATAGCACTATGTAGTAACAAAACAAATAATATTTTATCTAATCACATTGGGACTTATTGAACTCTGGAGAATGGCATCTCGTAATTTATTTGTATAAATCAAAGACGTTGACGGCCTCGTTGGTTGTGTTGCTTGCAAGTGCGACTGCCGATCGGGCAGGGCACTACCTACTAAATTGCTGGGTAGGGCACTACTAAATTTATGTATATAGATTTTCTAGTAGTAGCTCGGAGTCTGGATATCCTGGTGTATGGCAATGGGCTCACCACCTATTCCATAGTGGGACATAAATGTAACTAGTGAAATGTGGGAGTGTATTACACTCCTCTGCCTACCTCTTTGGGGGATTACAAAAAAGAAAACCTGATGGTAATAACATTCAACACACCTATTCTGCTTCTAAAGGAGACATCCTAGACATATCAGAGCCAAAAAATAATAAAACCAGAGACAGCATATAAAATATTTGCAGAATTCAAAGAACCAGTAATGATCAAGTGGAGAGCTCCGTATACCATACATAGAAACCAAACTATTATGTCCAATATACATACACTCATTAAAGTGTTAATAGCATTGTGTAAAGTTAGTTGGTATCCTCACCTGCCATCAAGTTGATGGGGTCCATTCTGAAGCACGACGTTCACCAGCGAAGGCTCCGCAAAGGTAACGAAGCCGAAACCCCTCGAGCGGCCCGACTCGCTATTCTTCATCACCACACAGTCGATCACGTCGCCGTATCGTGAAAAATATCGCTGCAAGTTCTCTTGCGACGTCTCCCATGACAGACCGCCGACAAACAGTTTTCTGTTTAAAACAAGTTTAAAAAATCATATAATTGTTACAAATAACACAATACAGGATAAAAACATTTGTATTTATTTACAAATGCGTATTTAGTAAACAATTAGTCTTGGAGTGTAATTAGAAATATCGAGAACATACACATAGCTAATATTACATGTTATCTGAAGAAAATTTGTGAATATGTAAACAATTAAGTTAAGCATGAACTTAATAAAAATGAGAAATTAGTGTGTTCCTTCGAACTTATAACCATATATTATTTGCCCAACCAAAGGTGAAACACCTGTATCATCATAATTAACAAAAATATACAGTTACCAACATTATATTGTTGCACAAAACAATGTTACATAGTTGGTAACAAAACATATTTGAGTACATAACTTGAATAATAACCTGTATTAAAGACATGTACTGTTAATCTCCTCATCTAAATAAAATTTTCTTCATACATTTTAAAATACGTATATTTTCCTCATTGCAATAGATAATCTGTATAGTGAACAAAAATTAAAGTAAGAAGTATTAACATATTTATCGAAGTGTTTCAGTACATATTTAGTACTAAAACATTTTTTGTTACCAGTAATATATTAAATATTGTTGCACCAGCTTCAAATACTGTGTTATCTGAGAGTTCAAGGCGGTTTCAAATTTACCTAACAAATGTTCCAAGAACATATTGAGCATTGCAACAAACCATGCTTAGGCTCTCCCATAATATGGAAGACAGCAGTAAGAAGTGACTTGACAGTTTCAAGGTGTTAATTTTCTAAAACTAAGAACCTTTCAGATATCTATGAAATCACAGTATAGATTTGCTGTGTCTGTTTATCTGAGCAATGAATTTTGACCTTGATCGATTTTAATGCCAGACTTTCATTCACAAATTGCAGAAACATTATTCACTCATTTGAATCAGGTATGGCATAGAATATTTAATATATTCCTTGGTAACACATATATTTCTGTTTTTCAGCCAAGTTTATGAAATGGCCGATTTTATCAAGCAAGTTTTACATATAGTTTACTGTGTTTTCGTGTGATGTTAAAAGAATATATCCTGTTGTATTAAATAGCTACTATTTAGAACAATGCTAATTACACTTTGACATGCTCAATGGCATGAGTAAATAGTTTTACTTCCCTTCCAACATTTTTCACTAAAATCAATACAACTAGTTCTATGACCTGTGCCGGGTTCAACAACATTACTTCATTATGAACATTTAGTAAATTATGCTGAGCAAATAAAATCTTACCTGAAAGGGTGAGGTTTGCACCAAAGATAGACTAAAAATGCCTTTAATATTAACACATATTTAAATCATAGGTTACAATACGATGTTATAATCAGACTTGTTTACAGAAAAATAAAGGCAACAAAAGAAACAGATTGGTAGCTAAAAGATTATTTGTGTCAAAGGTGAAGTATTAACAGAACATAACAGTGATATATAAGAGTTCTTTTAAATGTATACTATTCTGAGGAGAAATGCAAATAACATTATCAACAAAAACCTTTTAAACTGACTATACTGGAGCAAAATGGTTGAGTATATTTCAGATGTACTACAGTTGCAGAGAACAGCTTTGTTTATGGTATATTATAACTGTCACAATCACCCTTTACATAATAACACAAAGAGGGTAGCGAGAGCAGTGTAGGACATTTCATGAGTTATATTTACATTCCTCCATGGTATAGGGGTTGACCCTATCACCATATACTGAGCACAAACCAAAATTCCAAGCTACTACTGGGAATTTCAATTAATAAAAACCTAACTTTGTATGACCCAGGAATCAAACAGAGAGTACCTCTTGATTGTCAGTCACACATGCAACCACATAATCAACAAGACAGTTGAATATCTAGGGAAACTTCGTAAAAAACAAATACATTTAGGATACTTATTCAATGCAAATTTACCTTTTATAACCATGTGGTGCACTTTATCTATCACTAGAGATATCCATTCGAGTGTTTGTTTGAGTAATACTTCAATACATTGTACAGGTTGAACTAAAGAATAACAACTAGCATTGAAGTACTGAGAAGTCTGTCACTGATTGAGCTCTGGTAGAAGTACAGTCCATTGGAAATGTGACTTAGATGTTCGTTATGTACAGGCATGGCAACTCCAAAAGTATCAAGTGTACAAGGCTACAACCATATATATTCTGATTATGTGTTCACTTTCACTCTCCTGATAAAAAATATTTGTTGAATTCCATCATTTGCAATACAAAATAGTAATTACATATCATAAACTTTCCAAGACTTTCATTCAATCTTCATAAATAATCATAAATATGTAATAAGCAAAATGAGTTACAAAAATTTAACAGTGTGCAATTAAGACTGAAATCAACTTACAATGTAACTTACAAATTTTAATTAATACTTACCAAATTGATGAACCAATAGATTTAGCATTGGTTAATGGTTCAAAAATGACATCACTGTAAAATATATGTTGTAACAAAAGTTATTACATAACAATGATATCACAGTAGACATTATCATTTAAATGCTATGAAATTATTGCAGGTCTATACCATGGACTCTGCATATAGTCTTAAATGAAATAGAGGTTCAAACTGAATATATCACAAAGTTGTATGTGATTAGCTAGGTGTGACTAGTGCAAAGAACAAGCTTTGAACTGTATACTCTTAATCATAATAAAATAAGACCAGGTACTACTTCTTAGTGTTTACTTAAATATTAATCTATACATGCATCTTAATTACTATAATAAGGATGTATGTAGTCCCCTTTTTTAAGTGTGTTAATTACGAAGTATAAAAGCACAGTATTTACTTGAACATATATATTTGAAGTACATCATGTCTCCAATTCTTTCCACTATACTAACCTAAATCCATGGCTGATTACATTATCTGTATCAAATGTGCTCTAGTATAAGATAAGCCTAAATGCAAGGCAATGAAAATGTAGACAAATAAATAATATCAATGTTTGAATAAATATATCAGTCATTGTGTCCAATAATTACATGTAGTAAGATTTAACATTTAACTAATACAATGTGCATTTAATACTTATTAATGATCTTTATGTTAGTACATGACATTCAAGCAGTCCACATGGTACAACAGCACACTGACTTAGCACAATCACATGTGGTGAAAGTAACATTCACTAATGTAACTAGACCTCAATTGATAGCTTGGATTTTTTTTTACCATTTATCTTATATCTCTATCCCAATAAGATGCTGTCTTGTGAAATGTATACTATGATACAAAAACTTTTTAGCATAGAAACAAGCTGTAGATATAATGGATTGAGAAAAAAAAACAAACATCAGGCGTTGAATGTTTCGTAGAGAACTGAATAAGTGAGGTTATAAAGTTAAGTAAATCATGTAGTCGAAGTGCGTTGACGCGTCAAAGGTTGAAAAGTAACACGCCGCCGCGGAAAAAGTGAACTCAAAAGTAAACATTTCCATGTTTGGTAGTTTTCTCAAACGTACAATTAAATCTTGACACGGCATACGTTAGCCAGCCGTATGTTAATGAATCAGCACGTTTCAATGTAGATATCGCAAAACATACTGCTACGCGGCACTTCCAACATTGCTCCATTAACCTCATTAGTTATGAGAGACTAGCAACAATCGAAACCATTAGAAATAGAAAACGAAAATCAAATACGCCACATTATGCCTTACCGCGAAATTTGCGATAAGAGAAAGCAGCGATTAGTCACATAAAGGTTAATTTTACGTATTGCGACGTTTCCGTATAGTTGGATTTTAAGAAGACCAGTTATATAAACATCTGTACGCAGTTTTATCAATGAAACAGAATGGTACCCTAAAATATGGCAAAAAAGCACAATGGGAAAGTAAAGCTGCCATGATCGCATACACGCAACTCGCACGGCTAGGCTTGGGGTCGGTGGCCGCTCGCCGGTAAAAGGCTAATTGAGCATACGTGAACTGATACCGTGTCAAACATCGAACACCGATAACTCGACTAGTATAACTCACAAAAATCAAGTAAAAACGTATCGCACGACAAAATGAAACGCTGTCTCTCAAGCCCTGCTGGCTGTTCATGAAATGCGACACACCAAGCGAACATGCAATTTGACCTATTATAGTTGCCGTCCCTTAGAACGACCTATGCCAAAAGTATAGTAATGAAAAATATGCTTACCCCTTCTCGTCATCGTCCATGTCTGGATTCATACGCATAACTTAATACTAATTAAAAATAATGGTTGGCACCGGTAAGACACCCAAACCACACAAGCACAGACCCACACGAATGATTATGGCGGACCAACCATATCCGCTTTCTCAAAAAAGTCATGGAAAGAGGAAGTTGTCAAAAAACTACTTAATACAGTTGTACAGATTTCAATAAAAGGATTGGTAAAATTTAATTAAAACTGAAAATAAATTTAATTCCTTTAATATTACATAATAATGAAATGTAGCACGACTGATAAAGAACAATATTAATATTAAAAGTAGTCAAACGTACTCTCAAAAATAAAACGAAGTTAATTTTTTTTCCACTAGATGTCGGCACTTTTATTCAAGTCAAGTGTTACCAGATATAAAAAAGCAAGAGTACTATTGTTAGATACATAAAATATAAATTACTTATAATTATTTTATAAAACCCTGGGTAACAGGTACTGTATCTAGCATATATAAATAAATATTCATGGAACTAATTAAATATATTGAAATATGATGATAACGTTTATATATTTTTTTGTTATACGACCTAATTAAGTTCAAGATTTTGTCCTTTGTTGCGATCTAACCGCAAGTAAGATTTTAATAATGTTAGTGAAGAAACAACATAATATTCATAATACTGGTAATAATATAGTCCGCTTATCGCTATCTCCTACATTTGGTACTGATAATTGACTAGCTGAATATTATACTTTATCAATAAGTAATCGCCCAATGTGTGTATCATTTACCGTTACTAGTAGGTAATAATTAACAAGTTCGTTTTTAAACATGGTTTGGGATTCTTGCAATATAGTTTTTAACAGATCAGGACAAATATTTTATACCGGTGACCTTATTACTGGTACTGTTGTGTTAGAATTTAAGCGCAAAAAGAATGTAGAACGTAAGTTTAGTGATCTACGAACACTTAAGTACAAATTAGCTAAATAAGTAACATTATTGCTTACAAATTGGTATAACCTTACGTCCAGAGTTAAAGTTTGAGTGCACTATTGCTGAAATTACTGACATTAGCATGGTATACAAATGTTTTAACTGATCAGAGTTAAATGACACGGTAGGCAGATACACTAAGCTATGTAATAAAGATACAGGGGATGTAACCTTTTTCGGATAAGTGCTACTTGTGGACATTCATGAGCATTAAAATACAGGTGTCTAACGTAAAGGCTGGCACATTCTTTACTATTAATAAACCTATCACAATACAATTCCGTACTCATACATTTTAAGACGGCAAGCAACAAATTGCTTTTTTAAAGAAACAAGTCAGTATATAATTTTAAAATATTGGTCTTCTTGCAGATATTGATTTTAAAGTAATCGGCGTAGGCAAGGCGTCCTGGACAAGAGCGTCACCGAATGTTCCTTATATTAAGTTATATTCGGAAAAAATAAAAATTTTCAATGTGACCATTGATATTTTTCGGGATATAAACGGTATAATAATAACAAATTTTAAAATTTAAGTATGTTCTTCATAACACTTTAATAATATTAATTGGAATATTTTAGGTATAAAAGTCAATCCCGGAACATGTACTTATCCCTTCGATTTTATTCTGCCTCCGCATGCACCTCCAACCTTCAAAAGTTCAGTGGCAACAGTAACGTACTTCGTTCAGATTACATGCAAGACGTCTTGCTATACGACCAGAAGAAAAATCTTTCCTATATATGTAATGAACAAAGTTAATTTGAACAACAGTGAAGAATTTAAGGTACATCTTTTCAAGAATTAATTATACTAATAAGTTTATTGTTTAGTTTAGTGTTCACTATTTAGTCTGCTATAGTCTATTGTTTAGTGACAATCAGTGAGTAATTATTTTTTGTTGTTCATCGCCATTTTTACATAAATTCAACTTAATTGACATAATTGAGCAAGCGGCCCGGCTATTGTTAGCAAGGGGTAACACTTACTACTATACTGTAGAGCTATTTGGCGCGTTCTCTGAAACACCAGAAGCTCACAGCGCTATACATGGGGTACATTTTAAACTATATAATATGGTATATTACGACGATGTTCCTTTACTGTTTGAGACCAGACTAATTGAACTTAACCATTGACCACGGGCAGCAGCGGCCACTGTAACTGTTGCCCGCTCTTGCCTTTTAACACTTTACTTTAAAACTAATGTATTTTTTTAGGTACCAACGCTCTTTGAATTAAGTAAACATCTATGGAATGCAGGCGACATTTCCGTATATTTAAAAACATATCGAGGATTTTCATTAGATCAGAAGATACCTTTCCAAATAACAGTTAGAAATGAGAAGAAAGCTATTGTAACCAAAATTAGAATTACACTTATACAGGTAAATCTTGGAGAGTTGTAGAACGCTTTGACAACACATCCCACATCGCTGGAAAACTTGGTAGTTTCGATAAAATAGTTGTAATAGTGGCCGATCATCTCGCTGGACCAATAAGACAATGGCTGTTACAGGACTAATATTTGTCGCTGTCCTCAGACTAGCCGAACACATAATGGCTTGGAAACAGGTCATCAACGACAGTCAGATAAGAATATGAAAAAGATAATATCAGACTACATATCGTAACTTTTAGGGTAATGACGACAAGAACTAAATAGCATTAAGAAATATAAAACTTGATGCAGAGAAGCTATTATAACATGTCTCGGGGTTGGATGAAAGTTTTAAACATGTTAGTTTAGTGTTAGAAAAGTTAGTCACACCAGTTAAACGTTTCAAGGGTAAGGTAAGCTAAGGTCGTTTTAAGGCGATACATATTTATTACCCATAAAACTCGTGTAATGGGAATTCAACAACACGTGCCATATACAATATTGTAAAATGTACCTCTGATATACGTTAATCAATATTAAAACATTGTGCACCAGTTTGAAGTTGGAGATTATATTATTGTTTAACTGCCACGTTGGTCGTGTTGGTTGCAAGTGCGACTGCCGATCGGGAGGTCCTGGGTTAGTTTTCCGGGTCGGGCATTATAAAAATGTTCTAATTTAGATATTGTGGAAGTGACTCAGAATCTTAATTTATGCCAGATGCCTGATTAT
>DWDU01001854.1:0-13771 GCA_018245575.1 Jemadia suekentonmiller
GATACGAAAAGGATTTTTTCTATTGTGCAACAGTAAAAAGTATTTATAGCGGTGACCCATAGAGTCTTCAAGCATTTGCAACAATAGGGAATGCAAAAATCTCGGTCACAGTAGAAGTTGACTTTAAATTCCACTTGGTTTCAATCACTATTTATAACTTACAAAAAAGTTGACTATAAACAACATATTATGTAAGTATACATTTCATATGATATTGTTTTTTATGATTATGTCATTTAATGATCAAGAGAATAATAAAAACATTTCATAGAGCAGACCTTTGTGCGGTCATATCAGGATCCAAAGTGCGGTAACAATATTGCTGTTTTTACAGGATGTCTCTGTAAGGGTCGAGACCCTTGAGTGCGATGTGACAGCACTTAATTAAAACTTCTTCCCAAAAGAAATATATTGGGAAAGGAAGAGACAGTACGTTATAAATTACGTGCTTATTTCTAGCGCAATGCATTGCCGACGTTCAAGCGTGTATTGTAACTAAGTCTCTATGTTTAATTCATTCACAAGTTTCACATAAATATCCGGCAATGGTTCAATACTCATGTGGTACATTAGTAAATTAAATTTCTGTTCTTAAATCTGTTTACGTAAAATTTTACTTTTTAAGCCATAATCTTCTCATGGTAATAGAAGGTCCCTGTTAAACAATAGTGTTGATGACTAAGAATTAAGCCGGCTAGACTCACGTGTGTTTTTTTGGGGTGGCTCGACTAGTTTCGGACCTATACGAGGTCCTTCCTCATGAGCTTCTACCGATTGCAGCGAGGTCGCGGCGGAGACAAACGTAAGTCTAGCCGGCTTAATTCTTAGTCATGTGTAACACTCACGAAACATTTAACAATGGTGTTGTTATAATGAATAAAATGATAAAATGGTGTTGTTATATGAATTAAAATAGTGTTGTTGATTATAAAACATATAATCGTCAGAATAAATATTTGTACGAATAAAATAATACAAGTTCAGAGCGTTAAAATTGCCGTGGGTAGTTTTTTTTTCTTTTAAAAAACTATTGCTGCTTGGTTTTCTCATATGAATTATTTACGGTAGTTAATTAATGGGTTTTTAAGATCATAAAGAACGTAGTGCTAAAACTTTGATAATTTGTAGGCTTAATAATTAACGCGTTCGCTTAGGAAAAATAAGGGGCTCAGTGGGTATTAACTTGGTTATAATTTAATTATACCCTAATTGCTTTATTCGACCTTGTAACGTTTAAACAATTATTCGTAAATGTAATTAATTAATCATGAATAAGGTCAAAGTGTTAAAAATACAACTAATAATAATTTTTGAATATTCGGAGCTTTTGAAAGAAGTGTTCAGTGAAGTCAGTTTTTAGTTGATCCTGGGAGATTCTTAAGACGATTTGTGGACTACAAGCCGACAAAGCTTAAGGAACTTTCTTTGTGTGTCGGAGTGCGGAAATGAATTTTCCTTTACATGGACAGAATACTTGCGTTTTTCTGACCTTGGTGTAAACGGACTGTTTTACGAGCAATATGTAGGAAGTATGAATACCTAGTAAAGGATTATGGAAATAGCATGACCATGGGGCTTTTTTAAAGACGAGTCATAATATTTTTGTTCCTTGACTCGATAGATAAGTCTACAGTCAGTCAGCGATATTAAACATTTAATAATAGTTGGAACTCAATTTGTTGGGTTTATTTTTATTTGCATGTTATTACTTCTTGAATGTTTATAATAACCGCAATAAAATGTTTCTTTATATTTAAGACAACGTTAATTTCTAGACAGAATAGCCAATAAGAATACAATAAAATATATTTGCACTTAACGTATTACCATGCAAGGCTAAAAAACCCCTTATGTATGCACGTTACTACGTTACTGTTAACATATATTCAGTGTTTGAGTAATTACCAGTACGCAACGGTTTCAGCGAATTTCTGTAAAAAGAAACCACAAAAAACCCAAAGGTGCGTTGAGCATGGAAGCGTCTTCATTACCGTACAAGGGGTCGGTTTTCAGTCGCCTCCTCTGTTTACTTTCTTGCCAGCACATTTATTTCATCCCTAATATAATGAAATTGGTTGCGTTTTTGTCCATTTGTTTTTGGTGCTAATAATGTGTTACATAAAAAAATAACAAAATAACTAGAAATAGATCGTGACATCGCACGTTCTGAAATTAACAGGAATAAAAAGATATGGTTTTATATATAAGTATTTACAATCTACCCCGTCCAGTAGATGTGATGTCATAATAATATATGAACGCGACGCAAATGCGAACCCTGAACCAGTTTTTGATTGCGCTAAGGTATTTCATTAAATCGCGTAATAATATTAATACAATACATTAATAAAAACATCGACCTCGTTGGCCGTGTTGGTTGCAAGTGCGACTGTCGATCGGGAGGTCCTGGGTTCGATTCCCGGGTCGGGCACTACAAAAATGTTCTAATTTAGATTTTCTAATTTAGATTTTTTAGTAGTGGCTCGGACTCTGGATATGTGCCCGATGCATGGCAATAGGCTCACCATCTTTTCTATAGTGGGACGTAAACGTAACTGGTGAAACGTGGGAATGTTCTACATTCCTCTGCCTAGCCCTTCCTCTGCTCTTCGGGGATTACAGGCGTGATGTTACGTTTTTTTTTTATAGCTAATAACTATCTCCATCACATCAATTTCAAACAAAAAACCGGTTCCCAATCAGTCTATTTGCTTCTGAGCTATGATCCTAGAGACATAAAGACATACACACACCGGCATGTTAAATGTATATTACCTATTCCTCTTTTTGCGCCGCGGGTTAAAAAATGTACGTTTCGGAGATTTAGACTGAGCAATGTAAGTTAAACTTTCAATTTAATTACATAGGGTTCATCTTAGGCCTGGTGTCTGTCGGTTACGTGAACGTAGTCGCGGTTCATTCCCAAAATTTCCCGAAACAATAATGTGGCTAAATCATACAACATGAAATTAAGTAGATAATGAATTTGAATTTTATTGTATAAAATTTACGTCGCAAAATTTATCAGATGAAATCTATCAAAAAATGAAACTTCGAACTACTATTTTTCCCAAGAAAGGTAATTTTAAAGGTAAATTACTGAATTTTTTCACTCACGGGCCAATGGCAAAACTTCCAGAGATTTGGTTTGATATATTTATTTTATTTATAGGTGTGAAATTATTTTTAACTATTTTTCGTCTGATATTAATCATTTTTCTCGTATATGACGTTGAAGTTAACACAAACCCAAAAAGTGGCAATACAAATTTTGGAAAGTACGGCTTATATAAAAGTATCCATAAATGAAATTTTCAAAATAAAAGTATGTAACGTATAATAAACGTCTAGCCAAAATAGCCAAAATGCCAAAATTTAGCCAAAATATTTTAATGTTAGGTTTATCCCTAATTTAATATGTTAAAATTTAGGTTTATACATTATTTAAGTATTTTGGCTAATTCTATTCCGGCATTTGAAATAAACAGCACATAGTGAAGTTTATTCTTTTTATGTATGGTATGGAGATGGCAACAAAAGCTTTGATTGTCATCTGACAGTTCGCTCCAGTCATAATCAACAACCTCGTTGAAACTTATGCCTAAAATTTTTCGTATTAAATAATCGATGGGATATTACGAAGAGGATATTTTTTAGTTTTTTTTATTTAAATTAATGTATTTTTTAACATTTTTTTTTGTCTAAAAGTGTTCTAACGTCGTGTTTCAATTTGTTCAGTGTTGGGAAAAATAATATTGAAACCGTAGACAAAATTGAATTTATTCTGTGACTTGTGTGTCAATCGTACGAGTATTTCTTAATGCTGAATTTTACCCACTAAAAATTATTTTCACATTAAGGTAAATAGTGGCGATATGTGATGTTCATTTTTGTAGTTTTAAAAGTTTATTTTGGTATAATAACACGATTTAATTATATGAATACGGATTACACGTTATGATGTTATGAATTTTTCAAGTATTTTAGGAGTGATTACCTATATTGTTGTTTAACGTGTAACTTAGAAAATAGTTTAGATAAATGTTTAAAAAATTAATCTGCATTTAAGTGGCTTTAAGTGAAACTGCATTATTTTTGTAGACAGTTTGTCTATGCTCCATGTCACAATGATCAAAGTGTCGTATTTGATAATGCAAGGAAGTTTTGAATATTGTCATTAATGTTTTCATTTTGTTCCTATTTTATGTAATGCCCCTTAGTTATGTATAAAAAATTGTCAATTAGGAACGATGAGCGGAGAAAGCCCAGAAACTGTGAAGGAAGAAATGACTCCGGAATGTCGTACATGCCTTCAATCGCTCGGTTCTGAAAACTATCTGTATTATATTTTCCAAACTTGGGTCCCGCCTTGGGAAGGGCTTGAAAATACTATTGCTGAGGCTCTGGAGCGAGTGGCTCACGTGCAGGTAATTGTCCTTTACAGTATACATCTGTTTAGCCGGTTTTTGTAGCGGGCGTGTGGGTTTGAAACGAAATAGTGGTGAGCGACGTCAATGCGGAGCCGTGGACCTATGCAGTTTGTACAAATCACAAAGTCGTGTGATTATCATGCTCCGAAAGAAAGGTCTTATTCAGGGGCACTAATGCTTGTTATTAGTTAGTTATTCATATTACATACTGGTATTATTAAGTTTTCGAACTATCATCTCTTACTAATTATCCTAGAAAGTAATATTTGCAGACCATATCTGTATTTACGTGAATGAATTTCTGTAGTTATTTTTGTGATATATAATTGATGTACATGCCATGTTAATTTCCTATTTTGTGGCTACAAATAATTATTAAGGAAAAAAAAATCATTCTACAGAAAATTATTATCTATACCTTTATGCCTTCCAATGAGTGTCATTGGATGAGTGAGTGTCCAATGAATGTTCTTGCGATTTATATGAGTTTGTTGTAATTGGTTATAGGACAGTTTATTAAAATGTAACATCTCAACAGTAATCACCGATCAGTAATCACTGGGATCTGAAACCATGACCTTTGGATCAGCAGCCATGCTTGCAACACTCAACTAACAATGCATTCATGTTTACGTTCTTAGTTGTTTTAATACATTACCTTCTATTTTATCTAGCAGTTAGCACACTCCTGTGTTTCATCAATTATGTTTATATCCCAAAAGTTATATTTATAATTTATGAAAATATAATAATAATATACATTAACATATATTGGTATTATACCAATGCATGTTAATGTGTTTATAGGTACTACAAAAATCTCTGTTAATAAAATTATAATACATAACCATGACAGTTCATTTTCAATTTTTCAGATATCTGACATGGACCCACATTCGAAAGTGATCTGCGAAGTGTGCTGCCAAAAGTTGCACAATGCATGTTTGTTTGCAAACCTCGTACAAGACAGTGACAACATTCTCCGACAGAGAATTCCCATTGAAAAACAAGAAGAGAATACATTTGGTGCATCTGCAGATGACGACTGGCCAAAGCCAATACAGATAGATAAAATTGTCCCTTTGGATGATCAGATGGAGTTTGCAGTGAAACAGGAAGTATTAAGTGATGAGGAGAACAATTACTATGGTAATGAAGATGTTGGGAACGATGTGGCAGATATGGAGATTAAAATCGAGCCTGAGCTAATACAGCAGCCCCTTCCACGAATTATGAACGGTAAATTAGCTTTAGTCAACTGAAATTGTAATATTACTATTTTATTACCAACAAGGGGATATGACGACTTTGGGCCGATAATTTGACATGATTTTTTGTAAAGTCAGAGCACACTTAATAAATGTTAACGATATAGTATGAGAGTGCATTATTCAGGAAATTCTACAAAATATCTATTTACATTTGATTTTCCTACATATATATTTCTTCGCTACTATGCTACCCTTAACATATTTAATTTTTATTTGAACACTTTAAGTCAAATGATGGAATAACAAAATATTGGAGATACATCCGTTCACAACAAAATCCAAAAATTGAATGTTTTTTATTTCTCCCAGTCTTACGTTATTATGCACAGATGTGATGATACCATATCGGGCCAGTTCTTGCGAAATTGAATTTATGCAAATTTTACGCTATAAAATCAGTAATGTTTTCAGAGAGTGTTGACACATCACTGTCAGTATGTTTTAAAAGCTGTAATAGGTAGATTTTGTAATTGCACGATTCAGTTTGCTACAGTATTATATATGTGATGACTTATATCAGATAAAAGCCCAGATGAGATAAAGAGAATCCTGTGTAAACAAAGTTGTAGGTAACAATTGAGCACAGTAAAAAATGATTAGACAATTCCTTAAATTTTCACCACCAATAATTTAGTCACTACCAATTAGATAGTGTGGTACACAATTATATTTTACAATAACAGGTCACAGCGAAGAATGGAGCCCAGATGAGAAAACTCTAGAGACACCTATTGTTAATGGTGAAGACATTTTGGAGGATGTGAGTAATATATATTATTACCTGAACTGTCATAGGTAACACAAAAGTTCTCATAGCCTTAATGCACAACACAGTCTAGTGGTTCAACATGATGTCATAGGCGAAGCTTTAAATCAATTATATTCATGCAAATGTTGTACATTTGTAAAAGTGTAGTACATTTCCATGTTTTATGAGTTACATTTGCATCAAACTAGAATAGATGGTGAGCCTCTTGCCATATGCCAGGCAGATATCCAGCTTTTGGGCCCCTACAAGGAATTTTAATTAGAAAGTCTAGATATAAAAATCCAATAGTAACATGACCTGGGATTTGAGCCTAGACTGCTAGATTGGCAGTTGTGCTTGCAACCACTTCACCACAGTGGTGGGCAAGGTCAGATGCATAATTTTAAATGTTTCTGTCTTATGTGTGCTTGTCTTTGTATTTTGAGTGCTTACAAATATATATATATATATAAACTGTCAAATATATTTACAGCATAACCATGTCACAGTGAAGGAGGAGCCCACAAGTGACAATGAGTCAGCAGGGATGGATCTCTCTCTGGACTGCATGCTGTGTACTAAAGTATTCAACAGTGTCAGTGGACTGAAGGTTTATCGTGTTTATTATATGACTTTAGCTTTAACCCTCTCTTAGAGAAGTATTACAACACATGACAAGAGAGCCCATGAATAAGAGAATATTGTAGCAACATGCCGATGTTGTGGTTACAAATCTGTCCTTTACCTTTTGAATTCTGAGAGAAAACTCGTTTTAACAGTTAATGACAAGAAATTAAATGGTGATAATGAAGATGACTGTTGGTTGAATTCATGGTTGATTCAAGTCAATAGGCTAGTTGCATGCTTAAATAGTTGCACACAAATGTCTGGAATATATATTTTTTCAATTTAATATTAAGCAAATAAGAAACAAATAGTCTATTTGGCCTATTGTCACTATATATGAATCGTTATGTTGTCCACAGGCGCACGTGATCGCTCAGCATTCGTACAAGACTGTGAGGAGAAAGACTGCAGACGAGTCGTCGCCGACAAAGAAGTCGAAACACGAATATGTTTGCGCAACTTGTAGACGAAGTGAGTCATGCTTTAAACTGTTAGATCCATCGCAACTAACAACTATTACATGGCATATAGAAATAATACAATCAATAAAATTATTTGTTTCACACACTTATCTAGAAAAAAGTGTTAAAAAGGTTCCATTCGCCCAATGCCACAACTCTAGTGGTCCATCTATGTGACTCCATTTATAAAGAAAATGAAATACCTGTTTTCTTTTCTTTAATCCACATGTACTTATCTCAGGATTCGCGACATCGACTGATCTGATGGTGCATGAGACTTGCCACAACAAGAGTGTGTGTTATGGGTGCAATGAAAAGTTTGATTCTTTTGGGTTGGTGATGGAGCATCGGCTCACTTGTAAGGCAGTGAACAACAAGGAGCAAACACGCGTAAAAACCTTGGAGGATGTCCAAAGGTAAATCTTAAAATGTGTTTGGATTCTGATGTATCTATGCTGGAGTCTCATTGGGCTACTTTGTTCTCAATGATATAGACTTATCTGAGGTATGGAGAAGATAATTTGTGATTATTAATTCATTTTTTTGTTTCAAATACTCTCATATAAACATTCATATAAACTCGTTTCATCCACTCTACTCTTTGAGAGTCAAACAAACTTTGTATGCAATTTAACATCCACTTAATGTAAATGGTGCACTTGCTATTTTTATACATACTGTAAATTATGTTATAACAGTAATAGATATTCAATTTTAATTATAGCATTCATTCCTGTTAAATCGCCTATCATCTGTTTGAACCATGTCTACACATCTAAAGACTCAATGGGGCTTTTACTGCCTTCAATATGCAATAAACAGCAATTTGACAAATTTCACTTTTAATCTTATACTTTAATGGTAATCTCTATCAAGACTATAATTTTATTGTTAAATGTTTCGTGAACGTTACACATGTCTAAGAATTAAGCCGGCTAGACTCACGTGTGGTGTTTCGGGGTGGCCCGACTAGTTTCGGATCTATACGAGGTCCTTCCTCGTGAGCTCCCGCCGATTGTAGCGAGGTCGCGGCGGAGACGTGTAGTCGTAGCCCGAAAAACCACACATGAGTCAGCTGGCTTAATTCTTAGACAACACTATAATTCTTTTGAAACAGGTCTAAATGTTTATAACGAGTGTTTCAATTTGGTAAAAAAGTAGATTTCATAAACAGTTGCTTCTGTCATACCAAATCCTAAAATATTGAAAATTGTACTTCATTTGAAAATAATTTTGATGTATCATTGTCATTTTTATAAATGCACATTTAGACGTTTGTAATAATATTATATGACCGTATTTTATCACTAGATTTTTTCAGTATATATGTGGTTTTAATACATGTAAAAGAAAATTTATGATTTTAATGCTTGTGAAGGAAAATTCCATATTTCCGTAGTGTGACATAAACATAACTGGTGAATCATGGAGGTTTACTATCCTCCTCTGTCAACTGCTATGGGGACTAGAGTTATGATTTTATAAAATAGTTTTCATTTACCATTTCAGACCACCACTGTCAGTCACAAACGAAGAGAAAGAGAATGAAGAGGTGATATTGCAATGTGCACTCTGCGAGGAGAAATTCACAGATGATTACTATATGAATATCCACTTAGAGATCCATCATCCAGTTAGAAGGCGAACTACTCTCAGTGAGGAGGAGATGGAAGTTGAGGCGCTCGAAAGCTTATTCACAGAGCGCGCGTGACAATTCCGCCAGCTGGTCGAGCGGTTCAATGAGACCACCTGATCAGCTCTGTGTGAAATGTGAACCAGCCCATCAGCCAGTTGTGAACTGACTAAACAGGTGGCTGGGCTGACTTTAGTGGAATTTGGATGTCTATTTTCTAAAATCATTGATTGTTCAAAAGATCTCAAAAGAAAGAAAAGTGAAAAGGATGTAGGAATTTAGTGATAGTACTTTCAGTGCAAATGAGGGGAGAGGATTTAAATGAGAGATGGTGATGTGAGTTATTGATATGTTTTTGATAGCTTCATGTGAACTTTGTGACTGATTTGTTGGATTTACTCTAAAAGTGTCATGTGAAGTGAAGACCTCATTTATAGACCACCATTGTCATGGTATTATAAAGTGTCTTAAACAAGTTGCTTCTAGGAGACTGGTGTGTATATTGAAAAAAGAAATGTGGGGAGACCGGCATAGACTAGAGTTATCACTTATCATTCTTATATCAACCAAAAAGTGCATAGACTTCGGTGTATGATATGTACATGAAATAGTGATAAGAACTGAGGCTAGATAATTGCTGTTAGAGAATGGAAATGGAATTTGTGAATATAACATAGCTAATATAATTTTTATCATTAAATATTTTTCTTCTCGCAATCTGTATTGTACTTGTAGTGTAGTATTAATTATAGTAGTGTAAATGTACATTTAAGTGATAGCACTTAATATTAGTGTTTCATTAATAAGATTTTTTGGGACAACCAAACTTGTGAGAACATTGAAAAATTAATATTTGGTGTTATATTAGTATCCAAGCAACCGAAATATTGCATAGCAGTGACCAAAGTCACCAGTTTTTATGGTGTGTCAATACCAATATTCTTTAATGTTTTTGACTCCGTTTCAATCGTCGCTGAACATTTACATCTTTGATACGATGAAAAGGAATTTGATTTGAGGAAGACAAGAAAAAATAAAATTTTCTGTTTTAATTTGAAATCTCAGATGCAATAACATTTTAAATATCCGGGACTAGATATAATTCTGTACATAAACTATACTTTCTTAAGTATTTGCTATGTGTTACGTACACAATACATGCCCAATAAAACAGTGTTTGGTTTTTGCGTCTTGTATGTCACGGAAAATGTTACTAGCCTATTTTGAAATTTTATGTTGTGATAACATACACAGGTGTACGGGCTACAGATAGAATAGCTATGGCGGGAAAATTATTGTAAGATGTAACGATTATTTGTACATTCCGAAACGCACTGTGTACGTACACACATAAGGGAGATCGCCAACGGCGACTGCAGCGATTCAGTCGCGACGAGCGCTCGTGTAGCACGTCTCGGCCTCGCGTGGCACCACAGCTCGATACTGCGTCTCCGAAGTCGGACACGGGAGCACCCCTCGCCTCACTTTCCGTGCGTCGTCTGGAACAGTCGGTGTTACAAGCTTGCGACTGCCGCGCGCTGCAAATGCGACTTAAGGCCAACCGAGCTGCGAATAGTCGCCGCGGGCTGCCACGTTTAATCCTAGTTGTTGTGTAATTTAATTTAGTTGTATGTATTTGAATGTATTATGTATTCTTTTCATGATCTTCATAATAATAATTCAATGTATTGATGGTAGATGTGTAATGTAAAGAAAATAGCTTAAGTATTTTTGTTGACTGAAACGTATTAGCTTTAAATACACTTGGCAAATTTGTTACGTATGCTGATTTGATAATGTAAATATTTTTAGATATAATTTTATTCAAAATTGTAATTTTGCAGGTTTTTAAGTTTCAAATATAAGAAAAGAACTTGTTCGTAGTAGAATGAATTATCATCATCATCATCATCAGCTTATTACAGTCTACTGCTGGACATGCCTTCTGAGGGGTTATACCCATAATCCCCACAGTACAGTATAGGCGTCATTTGAAATGAATACCGAAGGTAAATTAAAAACATTATTTTAAAATTAATATTAATTGTTACAATTAATTATTTTAATGTAATTTATTTTTAATTTTTATTTGATTTTTGTTCTGGAATACCCATAAAAGGCGGATAACATAATTTTTTATATTAAAAAGCAAGACAAGCAGGCGGATGGCCCACTCGATGGTGAGTGGTCGCCGTTGCCTATACACATTCGTAATATCAGAGTAGTTACTAGTGTTTTCTGTTTGAAAATTTTTTTAACGCAATTTTTTTTGTCTAGAAATTTTCCTTTGTAACTTAACGTATGTATCTCCCTGAAGATGAGTGCAGGTCGCTCCCACGTTTCACCACTCGCTTTATACGTTCAATCGTGGAATAAGCGGTGAGCCTATGGCCACACACCGGGCACAAATTGATACATACACGCAGCATGCAAATTTATACTTCATAGAAATGAAATGGTACTTGACCCTAGCATCGAACCTTTGAACAGCAGTCACGTTTGCAGCCACTGGCGCGAGCCACGAGCCACTTCTTTTAACACATGATAACCCTCGATTTGTGATCTATGCAAGTATCGGCAGAATCATCGATCGCAGGATACCATGTCACAGGAAATTATTACATTTTTTTTTTAAATTATGTAATCAATGTGGTTTTAATGCAATACTCGAAAATGCGTTTTTGCACAATATATGCTGCTGTTGAATATATACAAAAATAATTTATTCATTCAAATTTGTATATTATTATCGAGATCAATATATTTAGCATTAATTGACTTAGATTATGCCAAAATAGGAAGATGCGGTAAGCATTTCCATTTCATACACATATAAGTGATTTTGCGATGCACACTCATACCTTCGTCTGTTTACCTTCTGTATATACCTTATCCTGTATATTGTATTAGTTTGGTTCGCGTTACACTGGATTGATATGAAATAAAATGATGAGTCTGAAGCCTTTGAAACTAGCGTGTATGTATGAAAAGAGTGACGAATGTAATCTCAGCTCTGTAAGGGCAATATTTGCCTCCCTCCTCCCGGCCTACTCCGTAAGGGACCTAGCGCTTTGCGTGCTGGTTCTGAGAAGTCTGACCTCCCCATCAGCCAGTATTTGCTGTATTTGGTCAAGATAGGCTAGGCTTGGTCTCTTGAGCACCTGTATCCATGAAAATTAGCAATTGTCACTTTTTATCTAATTCATATTATTTTTTGTCATTATTCAACTAGGAAGAGAATACGAGAGATGTTTTTGGTCGATTGGTGGCAAACCGCAGTGTTGATTCGTCAGTCTGTGTGTCGACAGGCGCATTCATATCCATAAAGGTACGTTTGCAACAAGAGATATTGTATGGAAAGAAAGGTGGGGCGAAAAGACATACCGGTCAATGGAAATACTTTCGTAGTAAGCCAAGAAACGTATCTTCCATGAGGTTTGAACAAAATTTGTATGTATAATTTGAAATATTGAAGCTTATTACTATAATATAAATTTGTAATTTCTTGTGATTTGTTGATGTAATACTATTGTTATGAGTAGATTAATTAACTATATAAAGCTGATGAATATAGCATCTGACTCACGGATTCGTTTTATTTTCAAATTCTTCCAGTTTTGATTATCAATTTGAATTTAATTAAAGAGAACTGTTATTTAACACTATATTTACGAGTATTGATAATATACCTATTTTTACTGAAGTGAGCCAATTTGACTCATATAAAAAAAATACGTATTTGCAAAAAAAAATGTTTATTATTACAAATTTTATGGAAAACATTTTGTGCATATAAACTATGTTTTTGAAATACATTTTCCGCATAGATATTTATTGAATTTAGCACAATGGTTCTTACTTATTTCTCTTGCGTTTTAGATGAGTCAAATTGGCTCGGTCCGTAAATCTAGTGTTGTTATTAAACACTAAACAAAGAGAGAAGGAACTGACTCCTAGATCACAGCTCACGCTTTTCTAGGAGTCCAGGATCTCTGGTTTAAATATAACACAGGTTAAGATTAATAACAATTATTATTATTTGGGTGGGCTATTAATGAATTACGTCTTTTACATTCATAGTTTGAGGTTTGCCTATCGTGGGTACCGTGGACAGCACAGGCGTGAATACCTTAGTGTCCAGTTTCAAAATCCTCGGTCCATTATTTGATATCCGATTTTATGCCATAAAAATAAGATGTTCATTTTTACAAAGAGAAAAACAAGGCTAATGTTACTGACTGTTTCAAAGTTCATAGAGTTGTTTAGTAATAATAATATTTTAACAATCTTACGGTTAAGCGATTTAAAATAAAAGAGAGCTTGTGGTTTACTAAACAGCTGGTAAAATGCATAGATAAATATTAAAGTGCAGAATGATAGAAAAACTTGAAGTAAAATATTTAGTTGTAATACCGCCCACAATCCCCGGTTCAGCAAACAGGGTCTGTAAGTAATGAACTGTTAATTTTTACGGTGCGCTACCCCTTTGACATGAATAGGCTTTGTGCAGAATACTGGTTTTTAAATAAAAAAAAAACGTAACATCACGCCTGTAATCCCCGAAGAGGTAGGCAGAGGAGTGTAGAACACTCCCACGTTTC
>DWDU01001855.1:0-13770 GCA_018245575.1 Jemadia suekentonmiller
CGTCGGCCGCGCCGGCCGCGCCGCGCCGCCGCGCCGCCAGCTGCCGCCGCAGCGACGGCTGCGACGCCAGCGCCGCCGTCACCTTGCACGTGCCTGCCGCCACGGAGCGTTCCCGGTACACATGTCGTCAGACATTTACTCGGCATTCACATCAAACGATAAAAGTCCTATGAATATTTCATACGCTACATCACACTGTGTACCTTTCTTATGTCCTCTTGGTACCATGCAAGTACGACGTGGGTGTCGACGCAAAAAAATAATTACCATCATTGTCAAAATATTCTTTACTACAATTTGTTCTAACATTTAAAAATATGCGGTGAAAATTATTTGCAATCAACTCTTACCTTTGTGCACATCACCAAATTGTCCTTCGCCAATGATGCCGGTCAGTTCGATTTGATTGCGAACCAACTCGTAATCTCGAACTGTAAAAAAAATTATAAAATACAATCCAATAACGGTACCATATACGTACAGTCAAACACGGGAAGCAAAACTAAAGGACAAGTAATAAAAAAAAATCACAATACTTTTGAATACCTCACTGACGGTCATCTGATCACGAACTAACAACCCGTCTAACATCCCGAACTAACCAGACTATTGATTATTATTATTATCAATCACGCTACGTCCCTTACTAGTTAGACAGAGCGCACCGTGCAAATATCTCTATAATTACAAATCTGGCTGGCCTGCTGTTGATACGTTTAAATTACGCACCATTCGCTAAAGCCTCACTCGACCAACTACCATCGTCAACCACCGTCTTGTGTCCATTATACAACCTGCTTCAACATTCTACATTCATAATGCACAAAAAGGGGGATCCCTTTTCGTACATATTTTTTATAAACACGCTTGGGCGCACGGCCCGCGCGGGCGACCAAGGCGAGGGCAATGCTCGGTACCGGCCGGCGTGGAGTAGTCGGCGTCCTCGTCCACGATCTCCGCGTAGTCCTCCGACAGCAGCGTGGCCGTGTTGGCCTCCCACGAGCTCGTCTTGCCCTCCGACGAGCTGCTGCTCATTTCCGCTACATAAACAATTCACACGTTCAAACACAATGTATCTACATCATCACCAGCCTGTCTCAGTCCATCGCTGGACATACGCCTCTCCAATGGGAGGTTCGCGTGGCCCACCGGTGGGAACGCCGGTTGGGATGACAGAACGCAGCTACTTGGACCGCTTACGCTGCTGCCCGTCGACGGCCAGTATTATTTAATGGACTTAGAGATATGTTTCTTATAAATACAAAAAATATATTGCAAATCGTAATGGTCGATATCAGCATTGAACTGATGTTTAGTATGCAACCCAATTAATAAGTCCCGCTGCGATGTAGAGACCTCATGTGTACTTTGAATGTACCTTCGCTACATTCCCCACTTGTCATTACAAAACATCTCCCCAATATTTTCGGTGTTTTCATATATTTTAGGACGAACAAAGTATACGAATTTATCGAAGAGAGCGGAGACGTTAACAAAGTGATCATGACATATTTAAAATACATAAAACAAATTTATCAAACACAAATGTTGCAGCTAGCGTTTACACTAACGGTAAATAAATAAATGTTATTTTCGAAAAATGATTTCTAAACATATATGTAAATTAAGTGGTGGTTAAGGGGTGAATTTTCGACGAAAGCATAAAGCGCAATTTAATTGATTATATTATACTATTAAACAAGTAGATATTTTAATGAATTAAAATGAGAAAAACACTGATCACACTTAGTTATACGAACAAGAAAGCTTGTAATAACGCCTTATAGAACTTATTGGATAACAGCAAAATATGACTCCCTCCCCTACCTATCCTAGGTCAGTAATGTCAAAATCAACGAATGAAGATGATTGTTACTTTTATATTAATCAAATGTACACAGATTTATATACACCAACACATACGTGGGCAAACTTACTTTTGCACTGGCAGGTGAGTTGCTTCCAAACGGTAGCTTGTAATAGATAAAATTAATTAATTTAATAAAAGAAAATTAATAAAATGGGGAATAATACTTTTAATAAAATTGGGGTTACTTGTCCAACAATTTTATTAAAAAAAATATTTATTTATGTTTAAAATTACATATCTTTTACTAGATTAGTCTCCATGGGCAGTGCAGCCCACGGTTGGTCGTAATTTAAAGAAAAAAATGCGGACTTATCAGTATCGCATCAATACAAATACAATACAACTAGGGTGCGAACATGTCGCGGCGTCACCAACTACTAGCAAGGTGTGGGCGTTTCATACAAGCACTGATATTTTCAATCCATAAATAACGACCGACGTTCCATAATATACGAAGCGATCGTGTCATTGGCGTACGAAGGATATCTGGGTAACTTTTGACTACGGGAGCACTGTTCGTAGTAATACAAACGCCGCCACCTCGCGAGGAAAATTCGGTCACGGTCACTACTGTATTGTAAACGCCGTACCCTTACAATGTTTTAACAGTCTTTAACAACAGAGATATCAGTGATTTGTTCAGAGATATATTCAGCTGTGTGTGTGTGTGTGTGTGTCTGTATGTGTGTGAGACACTCACTCGTTCTGTTCCACAGCGAGGTCTGCGAGGCGGTGACCAGTCTGCAGTACCCGTCCACCAAGTCCGCCAAGCTTTCTGCAGCCTGTTGTGAACGTACATCATTAAAAGTGTCGTTTACAGGATGTAGATTTTTCTAGAAAATAAAATAAGTAAAATTATATGTAATAGTTGATATAAAAGTGCACACTAACGTCGACACTGCTGCACGTGATGGTCAGCGTCTCCGAGGCGCCCTTCACCCTCAGCTGCAGCGCCGCCTTGCCGCACGACCCGCTCTGGGTAGTAAAATGCGGTACAAAATTAATCATCTTCATACATTTACTCGTTTTTTTATACATTTTTATTGAACTGTAAATGGGACAGTCAAACGTTCTGAAATTAATAAACGTACAAGTGTCGTGTGGACTTTGGAATGGGGATAAGGGAGAGGAGGAGGGCGCAGGGGGATGCGTAGAGAATGAATGTGTAAGGGAGTAGGAGAAATAGAGGCGAGGACAGATGCAGTGAAGTAGGGACAGAGGCAGGGGGGACAGACGGGGTGGTAGTGAGCGGCGGCGGGCGCGGAGGGCGTGGCCGAGGGCGTGGCCGAGGGCGTGGCCGAGGGCGCGGCGCACCTGCGAGTGCGCGGGCGGCGCGCAGGCGGCGCGCAGCGTGTGCACGGCCACGATGTCGCTGAAGGACGCGATCTTGGTGTAGGTGGGCGGCTCGCCCGCCTTGTGCGACACGTACGAGATGTCTGCGGACACGACCACACGGCGCGACATGTTACTTAATGTCACTTTCATTGCAAGACAATAGGGTATAATAGTTGTAGCAAAACAAATGTGTAAAATAGCAAACGAAGAATATTTAATCGAAATTTTTGAGTTCAATAGGTCAGTACACCTATTAATATATAAAAAATGAAAGCTCGCAAGTGAGGCAACGCTGTGAGCGCACGCACCGATGTCGGGCCCGATGGCGAGCTCCACGGGGATGGCGAAGCCCGAGCCCAGCGCGCCCGTGAACGTCTCGCGGTCGTAGCCGTAGTGCGTGTGCATGGTCTCCAGGTAGCGCAGCATGCACTCCGTCTCCGTGAGGTTCGCCACCTGCACTCGACAGAACATGATGGAAGATGAGAAGGAGATGGGGACGAGTCGCGTGATGAGTTATGAGTTGTAATTGTCCTTGGGACATCTCCACCACAGTACAACATCAACAGTTTAAAAGAATGTCTAATAGTATTTTCGAACTTCTGAATATAGACCGAATGTCGTTGAACACTATCACAGACCTCAGATGTTGGATATTGATGGATGTCATTGCCAATTCACCCTGGATTATAACAGTAGATTACATGTACTTATTAGGTAATAGGACATATAACAAACTGTAACCAAGATGAGGCGTCACCTTCTTGAACTGCTGCTGTATGGCCTTCTTGAGAACCTTGGGTTTGATGGCGTCCAGCACCGACTTGGGCAGGAACTTATGCAGACCGAACTCCTTCTCCAGGTATTCCATGTTCGACTTCTTGTCCAATGAAATCTGCATGTCCTTACAGAAGTACCTGCAAATATTAAATACCAATATATTCCTACAGATATTACGTTTTTCCCGATAAATTTGTAGTGCTATTTAACTTCTGATCGATTTTCAACAACATTTTCTTAAATGAAAGAAGCCACTGAAGAGATAATACTAAACTCTACTTCACGTACATACATACACGTAATATGAGAAGTATCAAATTAATACAAAATATCACAAAGAGTAGTCAGGGTTCCTACTAAATAAATTTATTTCTAATATTATTAATGTAACATCACACCGGGTTTGTAACGGAGTAGGCATACAGCACTGACTGCCGAAAACTGCTTACGACTTACAGCAGTGCCGTAAGTGTCCTTTACTCGCCCAGTACGGCTCCCTGTAATTACGCCCTTGAAATATGGTCCCTCTGGATTGTTTAAACTGACGTTTTCTCGGCGTCGGAATTGCTGCAGAGAAAGTAGAATAACTTTTTTCCGCTCCGATCTGATCATTTCCGTGCCCGTCCAGCTCCTACTTACGGCACTACCCGACTGACCTACACTTCATTTCAACGGATCACTCTCTTCGTACCACACCGCTCATATCATAGTACATGTATTGCGTTCGGTGCTTACCTTATTTCTAAACAACATATCTGTATCGCCAAGTCCTGGTCCACCATTGGATGGTTGGCGTTGAGGTAGTCGTGTCGCACCTGCGGACAACGGACGGCTCACAATGTCACACTCGTTTTATTGAACACTAGTCGAGTGGTAATGATGACGGATAGATTTATTTCATCTGCCTTTGCTAATCACAGGTACAATTTTTAACAGGTTATTTGGAAAAATCAAAAATTAGGAATTTCCATTAATAGTAGGTACTTTTATTATTATGTCGTTGGATTGAGCACAGAGTATTAAAGATTAGTGTCGATATAAGTGTGATGGTGGTGGTGACGGTGATTGTGGTGATGGTGGCGGTGATGGTGGTGATGGTGGCGGTGTTGGTGGTGATGGTGTTGATGGTGGTACCTGGTCGTAGTAGTAGTGGAAGGTGACGCGGTCGGCCTCGCACAGGCCGCGCAGGTTGGCGGGCAGGTAGCGCACGCGCAGCTCCAGCCGCCACTCGCTGGCCGGCCAGCGCGCCAGCAGCTCCGACACCGGCGTGTCTTGGTGGATCCAGCGTATCTGCGGCATTAGACACTCTGTTCACATGAGCTCAGAAAATAGCAAGTTGACGTCATGGAACAGTGCAGTGACTATATGACATGTTACATAAAAATTTCTACCCAGAACTCCAGCTCAAATGAACAACTTCATCTGTGTTACATAAATAAATCCTTTGAATAAATAAATGAGTGATTGAATATACACATTAATCAACTATTTCCTTCAATACATCCAATAGTCCAGTAGTCCAAAAATCCAACCATGGATTTAAACCCAGTAACTCAGGTCCAGCAGTCGCGCTCGCAATCAAGACAACCAGCGACGTAGTGAAAAAAAAGTTTTATTAAATAAACTGCGCTCGTTGGTCGTGTTGGTTGCATGTGCGACTGCCGATCGAGAGGTCCTGGGATCAATTCCCGTGTCGGGCCCTACTGAATGTTTCAAATTTAGATTTTCTAGTAGTGGTTCGGAGTCTGGATTTTTGCCCGGTGTATGGGTAATAGGCTGACCACTTATTCCTTAGTGGGAGGTAAATGTAACAAGTGAAACGTGGGAGTGTACTACACTCCTCTGCCTACCTCTTCGGGGACTACAGGCGTGAAATTACGTTTTATAAATAAAATCTATTAGTAGGTAATCAACAATTAGAAATTAATAGCTCGGTTCAAACAATTTGAATAATGCAGCAAAACTACCCAACACAAATGGAACAAGTTTGAATTGATTCAATCAAACGGATAGATTATCTTCGTAGCGAGCCAGCAAGTCGGCGCCTCGGCCCGTTTAATGTTTAATGAACAACTTGAGCGTTCAACTTTGATGAGCGCATAGTTGCGATCAACTTTTCACCTCATTGTACTGCCGTGATACCAGTGATATGAATTAGTGGAGAGGCTTCGAGATGGTTCGAGTCAACAGAGTACAATAATGAACAAAATAAATAAACGACACTTTCAGTAGTATCCTACATATTATGTATTTTATATGCCACTTTCGATGCATTGAGTAGGTATATGTTTTGGTTGAACCATTATATATTCTTATATAGATAATTATGAATATTGTGCATATGTAATGGTAAAATACATTTAAAAAAACGTAACATCACACCTTTAATCCCCGAAGAGGTAGGCAGAGGAGTGTAATACACTCCCATCTTACATAAGTTACCTTTACGTCCCATCATGAAATAGGTGGTGAGCCTAATGTCATACACCGGGCACAATTCAGACTCCGAGCCACTATTAGAAAATCCGAGTTAACAAATATTCAATAGTATCTAACCCGAGATTTGAACTGAGAACCTCTCGATTAGCAGTTGCGCTTGCACTCGACTATTGAGCCAGTCAAATAGATTAAATAGGGATGAATGTGAATGTGAAGAGGATGACATTATTATAGTCGATAAAAAACTCATATTTAATATTGGTAAAACTCGTGGGTGAAGTTCGAAACGCACCGCCTCCACCAAGGCTGAACTTTTCGCGGATGTCACAAAATTCAGTTCAATGGCCGGTACCACAACAGTCTTCCATATCGTACCCGATCGACCTGACATAATGCGGATGAACAGGAAATAGCGCGATGAATCGGACGTCGGTGCGCGCCTCGGGAAAATAAATCGTAATAAATTATTGTGTCACTCAATCACAGGGGAAACGACAATGTTTAGTAAACATTATTCTATTACTATCAACATAACATCACGCCTGTACTTCCTTGAAGAGGTGGGCTGAGGAGTACAGTACACTCTCACGATTCACCACGTTTGTTATATGTCCCGAAACGTAACTAAAGTTATTTGCATAATAGGTTATTTATTATTTAATAACATATTGCCTTGTTCCAATATACGCAACTCTTACAGATCTCATTGTTTAGGACAAATCGCTGATTAGCGATAAGGCTGCCAAATATATTACCCTACACTTGTGTGTTTTGTGCCTTATGTAAGTAATATAATGTAAAGCATTTCATTGAAATCATCGAACCGACTCCGTTGCCCACCTTGCCCGTGGTCAGCCGGCGCGCCCGCAGCGCGTAGCACGCCGCGTACACGCGCTCGCCGGTGGCCAGCCGCGCCGCCAGCAGCCGCAGCATGGAGCGCACGTCCTCGTCGGCGGACGCGCGCACCATGTTGAACCCGCCGTTCGGCAGGTGCACCTTGAGCGTCGACTGGTCGCCCGCCGACGCGCCTGTGGAACATACAACACGCTGTATATAGTAGCATGTGCTAATAAGAATAATACTGTACCCGAAGTCTACTCAATCGAATGTGATTACCGAATCATTTGATTGAGGAATTTCGATTATGCTATAATTATCCATTATGCCATAAAGTAATATAACGCCTGTAATCCCCGCAGAAATAGGCAAAGAAGTATAGCACACTCCTATGTTTCACCAGTTACGTTTAAGTCCCACTATGGAATAGATGGTGAGTCTATTGTTATACAACGGGCACATATTTAGACTCCGAGTCTTTACATACTAGAATATCTAAGTTAGAAATATCTGATAATGTTCGACCCGGGATTTGAGCCTAGGTCATCTCGAGCGGCAGTCACACCTGCAACCAACACGACCAATGAAAACAGTCATTATGCCATAGTTATGCAAATCGAGCAATATGATAAATGCATGCAGGCATGCATAATTCAACATCCCAAGTAACCCATTACAAACTTTCCTTTGCAAAACAGGACATGAACCGTCAGGGACGATTTAAATTCAAGGAAAAATCCCATCGCATAGTAATGGGTTGCTCCACGATTTGCATCCAAGAGTCTACCGCTCACCGCCATTAAAGGGAATTCAATTAATTCGATTAAACCAATTAGAATTATAATTAAAGTTGGTTTATAATTTTTTAATTATTCATCACTTGTATCACGCTTGCCGAATAGCGGGAAACGACTCGGACGCCTAAGCGTATCGACTACATTTACATTAGATTACATTTGTCACTTTATCCAATGTTTTACATTCATCCTTTATGAAAACATTAGCACAAGCTAAATGTGTTATTACTAGATATCAACAAACATTAGAGTTTATTTCTAGAAAAAACACCAGATGTATGAGAAGGAAATAAAAAGGGCAGAGAGCAGGTTTGAAAAGTTCTCTCTTACAACAATAATTTGCCACTTCACTAAGAAAAAAACCAGAAACACAAAACAACAGCGCGCATAGAGCACGCGCAAAACCGCTACAAATGTAACTTCGCATCGTCGCCGCCAGTGAGACCGGGACGTGAGACCGGGACGTGAGACTGGGAACTCATCAACTCATCATAGCAACGTCAGCTGTTCCGAGCAACATGCACATAACCAGTATACATCGCACGTATAAATGTTCCCTGAACCGCATCGCATGTAAATCAACCGGTATAACAATATGATGACTAATGTCGGTCAGCTGGCCTACTTGTAAACAGGACCGTAGATACATATGTATATAATATGTATGTATGTGTATATATAGAGACTATAGATAACATTGAGTAATGTTATCTCTGGTCGTAACGTCGTTTCAGTGCGTTTTGATCATTGGCATGACTTGTGCCTAAACAATGCAACAGGAACTCTGATTCAAGCGATACAAAAGAGGATGCAATTTTCTGTTAAATTTACTATCACTCACGCATGTAGTAAAATATATAATTATAATACAGATCATACTTATAGCCAAGATATTCAACAAATACTGACTCAATAAATTAAATATTATTTTATGTACTGCAATATCCTTAAATTATTTATAAGTATATGAGTAGTTACATTTTTTGTACATATTGCCGTGTATTTATATTCCCAGATAATTTTTTATACACAACTTAAATAAAGCATAGTTAGATCGTGACTGCCTCATTCCATCGAGAGGTCCTGGGTTCAAATCCCGAGTTGGGCACTATTGGATGTTTCTAACTTAAATTATCTAGTAGTGGCTCGGATTATACATACCTACGTGGCCGGTGTGCCTCTTCGGGGATTACAGGCGTCATGTTTACATCGTTTATATTTGAAACTTACTTCTATCGTATTCGCTAATATTTACACATATGTACATATATATAATATATACGTGAGATGTACATACATAAATGTACACGGTGAACGATTATGTTAATATGAGACCCGGCAGACGGAGGGGCAGCTGTTGGCGTCGTCTTGTCATTTTTCCTCGTCTCTGATTATTATGGACTGTTTAATTAGTTAATAGAATTTGTCGCATATACATTTCCCACTACACACAGTACATAATGTATTACACACAAAGTGTATTAGACACTCACACGTACACTATTGTAATGTCTGCATATACCACGATGTTTAGAAGTATCTCCGTAATCATATTATTATTTTAAAAAAACTATCGAATGATTTACAAGTTTTCAAAATAAAAGATTTCATTGAAAACTGAGATGAAATAAACTGTTTACTAAAAGTCAAATGTATTTGCTATAAAGTTAATAATGTCATATGCAAAAAGTAAATAAATTATATTCAAAAGGAATATGAATGTACTAATCGAATTTGATTTATTTTATAACTTGCCTAAATGTAAATACGAACAAAAACATTTATGACATCGTGGCGAAAGTGAATATTGGGTTGAGCATTGTTTCGGAACAAGCCGTAACTTGCCCTAGCAGGAGCATATCGGTTGTTCGTTATCGTGGCACATATCTATTTGTAACATGCGAGAACACTATATAGCAACGACGAAATTGTTCCCACAGGAACAGGACCTTTGACAATTATATTACTAGCTTAACCTACCTAATCATTTCAAATTTGTAGACATTATCACGAAGAAGACACAGTAATTTTACAAGCTCAAAAGTCCTTGGTAATAATGTCGAAACAAATAACAAACGATGTAAACTGTTAACCACAACTATAAAGAAATGTAGGATAATTTATAATTAGTTAAATAATAAATTCAGTTAAACAATCATCATAGTATTATGTATAAGTGATTAATACGTAAACACGTGAACATTGTATCGGTTCACGACATCATGTAAGTGACGGTAGCGACGCGGGCCGTTAGTTGTGCTCACGCGTTACCGCCGCAGAACGTCTCACACGAGATCTGTGAGGTAATCGTTCCCGCGGGACCACGTTCCCAGCTACTAGACTACATGCGCGTGTATATAACATTGGTTAATTTAATCCTGTACGAAGACACCGACAATAAATTGTGAGTGGAAGATCGCTGAATATGACAAACCTGAATGGCACCTACATATAATACCTCATTGCTCCATTGGTTGTAAAGCTTTTCAGGCGAGAATGCCTCCTCAGGGATTCAAAGGGGTGATATTACGTTCATCAACGATAAAATCTCGTAAAATATATAAATCGGACACAACATGAATACATTAAAAGACTCCAAATAATCAACACAGGGCACGTCATGCTTCAGAAACACAGATACATGCGCCAAAAAGGAAAAACAATTGGATTACATTTAACCTTAACACATAACCGCAGCGTGCACAGGTAGGTACGTAAAACAAATATTTCACAACACTGCCTCACAATCAGATTCGCGGTTTTCATTTGAAAAGCCAGCACCGTTCATTTTCCTTTACACCTTTTAAGCGTCTAGGACTAATCACTTCATTCGCTTCACTGATCTACAAGGAGCTCGCTGCGGGCCGCACAAAGGGGTTCATTAGGGCCGCTGCGGAAGGCATCCGTGGCTTCGTTACCGGCCATTGATTGGACGTACCTGTGACGTCAACGGGAACTGATGAACAAGCGGCTTTCGAGATTTTCTTAACGGCTTACCATCCTAAAGATATGTCCACACGATTACTTCCGACATAATTTAATAGCTCTATTGTGTCAGTCTTTGCGAATAGTCAATAACGTATTATGAGTGGCGCATCGTCCGGTATCGTAATATAAGAAGTATACATTCGGATAAATCTGTTCAGATCTGAAGACGATAGCCAACATACAAAAATATAATTACATTGACCGTCAATTTGTAGAACTAACATCACATAATTAATGTTCCTAACATTATCACCTGTTGAAATTCGTAATTATTATCAATCAATCATTGTGACAAAAAATACCGAACGCCAAATAACTTCACAGAACTTACATATTTCATCTAAAATCATCACGCTCTTCACACATGTACGTCTGTTTCGGAGTTATTGCTAGTATATAAGATATTAATCAGTACTGTATATTTATCAGGGTGAAGGCATATAACAGAAGGGTGGACAATAGGGGGCTGATTAGGAAGCGTACCGTGAACCTTCAGAGGTTTCGTTATCGTCGCGCTGCCACGACGCTGACGTAACATACGGGCGGCGCGACGACTCCGCACGTTTTGTGCCTCGTTACATTTTGTACTTACGTCTATTCTTGCGTAAAGTTGAAGGTTAACATACTTGCTGACATATGAAGCATGTATTTTATTATTGAACGATTTTTATAGTTATCCACATACATAAATACATACATACACTATTACATCCGTGTCGGGGCGGAGTAAGAATACATTCCCCGACCCCGTGTCGGGTTACAGCTTGTCGTAAGAGGCGACTAAAACCGCCGCTGGTAGATCGCGATATGGCCCCTGGCGCTTATGGACAGTAGCGTAGGTGGTGCACGAAGCTGGTCTTTGCGATCCCCGACCCACGTGCCCAGCGTGGTGATCACGAGCGTATCCCCTCTGGGCAGGCCCATGTCCAACAGTCGACTGCAATAGGCTGATGATGATGAAAATGAACAAGAATATAAATTGTATACAGGATCATTTAACTCAAGCGATTATTCAATGAGAAATGTAGGTTCACAAGTTGATACCAACGATTCAGTAAACTTATTCATTTGCATTGGAAAGGGTATTTGAAGCTGTTAGCGAACGATTAGTTCTCAAGTTTCCATCTCAACGGACACTGAGCACTTCTACTAAGCGTTCGCCTACTAATGAGCCTTGCGAACTACTTCTTTATGAAGTATCTACCATTATTATTTTTTCACACTATCAACCGCAGCGCTGATACCTTGATGTAAATAACCATACATGTGTGTATTCCCCCTAAATTCACGTTGAATCTATACGCTGAATTAAATAGCTTTTGACATATTTTTCATCTACAACTGATCGTGGGAAAATAATTACCAACGATTGGAAAACTCTCATCACACAAGTCATCACATCTCAATGGCTAATCTATAAACGCTGAGGCCTACGCGGGCGGCTCGTCGTGACCCGTTCGTCCGGCAAGCCACTTGTCCACGGAGCGTGCGCTATGAACGGCCGCTTCGCTCCGATTGGACAGGATCAAAACACCACTGACGTTAATGGTAGATGTGATCGCCGCCAGCCCAGTTTTTAATAGACGAAAATTGTTTTGATTGTTTGCATAGAATATTCAATTCAACACCCAAAAAGGTAGTTAATTATGCCATGAAAAAGCACAGACATATATAACACTCTTGGTGAAAATGGTTTAGATTCATTTTATAGACTTGTTTCGATTTAAAAAGTAGGATGAGTATGCGTATGGCAGGTTCACTGAGGCTATGAGGCAAGAAATACCTTAATATTAGGCCGCAGTAACGCAGAGGCGAATCTTAACTCAGGTTTAATAGTGGAATTTACTAAATGTTAAAGAAGGGAAACTAGTTATCCAGCGTAGTAGCAGGTAATACGGTGATAATCGCTAGTTACTGTGTCTACATCCATAAGAAACAAGCGTGACAATATATACATATTTATCTATTTAACAATTATTTTTACACAGAGTAGTTACCTACATCTGAGTACCTACCTACATACCCCCTACACCTCACATTGTATCGTTAACCGCCCACGACACGGCCATTGCTCATTTGTTCCGTTTTAACGAGTCGGGCGTTAAATTACCTGCTGCGGCTAATTAAACGGGAATGACTTTAATTAAAAGCTGTAGCCACAACGTAAATTTGTATGTGTCTACTTCGCATAATGAGAAATTACTTCAGAAGGACCGCGTGCGCGTGAATAAAGAGTGCGGTAAATGTGGAAGGATAGTCTATAGTAATTATAATTGTGTCTGGTATATGAAAACAGGCTCACCTCCTATATTATACTGGGATGTAAATGTAACTGGTGAACCTTGCGAGTGTACCATACTAATTTGCCTTCCTATTCGGGGATTATAGGCGTAATAATACGTTTCTTCAATGTAGAAGAAACAAGTTCGCTCGATGAGACTATTTAGATTAGAGATCTTAAGCATGCGTTGCTCACTGCCTACCCCATAAAAGAGTGTGTCACAATATTACAATAACAATAATAAGGAAGTCGGCTTTTCATATCTGTTACGCTGTAAGAAAATGGTCATGTAGTAGTTGCTTAAACTGTTGCAATGTGAGACTGGAATTTTGACCTACACTCAACGAAACGTAAAACGTAGTTCACGCCTGTAATCCCCGAAGAGTTAGGCAGAGGAGTGTAGAACACTCCCACGTTTCACCAGTTACGTTTACGTCCCACTATGG
>DWDU01001856.1:0-13767 GCA_018245575.1 Jemadia suekentonmiller
ATAACTGTTTTATCCAATAGTTCGTTTGGTAACACTTAATATAGTTAACATAATTTAATTCATTCTAACAGTACGTTCGTAAATATTGTAAAAAGTTATAAAAACAGTAAAAAAGTTGTGTCCGTTCATTATACAAAACAATCTCCCTACAAGTTCGTAAGGGTGATCCGTGCTCAGCTTATCTTATGTAAGGGTTGTTTCTGCGCGATACTCGTATGAATGTATAATTTCAATGCCCCGGATTAAGATGCATGAAGCGACATCTCATATGTAACATTATGTACAACCAGTGTTACCGCTTAGTAGGCATATTTAAGTTTTTTTATTGAATGAAGAAAAATTATTAAAGGTCTGTGAGGATACAGATATTTGGTACTCGGTGCTCTCTGTCTATCACGAAAGGGACATAGCGTGGCAATATAACAATATTAATATACCAAATTTAATTTAACTCATCTATGTTTTATTTTTCGTCAATGAATATTCTCTTTGTAGCTAACCAAACGAAAAAAATAGAGCTTTTTAACAAGAATATTCTACGATGAGCTAATTAAACAGTTTCTTTGAAGTAGGCTTTCCGAAAAAATATATCTACAACTTTAGAGACAAGATTTGACTAGTATTTGTAATTAGTGAGTTTGTCGTTCTTGTTACGGTGCTTTAGTTGTTTAAATATTTTAGCTTTTGAAATATCTTTAAAAAAATTAGAACCTATTAGTTATAGTAAATGGAATTCATTTTACCGAAAAACTGTACTCGTATAGGTATGTTACTTTCTATATTAATTCAATCTGGAACTTCATAAAGATTATCCAATTACGTGATAGATCATTTTTGATAGATATGTAATGAACGATGACGAACTCATTCACTGAAAACATATCGATCAACTAACTCATCAGTATTTAATAATCGTAACAGTTTCTTCATGCACAGAACATGGTTGACATGGGATACAGCATACATGGTCTCGTTCGCCGACGACGCCACGCCGGAGGTCATCGTTCATAACGGAGTGCGGAATATGTCTGCGCGTGTTTTATGCGCTTTGTTAACTAAACACGCAATTTATTTTTATAGAATAATAAAAATATATGTAATGAATGTTTTCTTCATAAACAAAGAATTGTCGTATAATTTAATGTAAAAGTGAAAAACTAATATAAAGGTTTTTTTATTTATTTCCATTGATACAATTTTACTCGCCATCAACATTTTAAACTGAAACTTGCTCAACAACAAAACTTTATAAAGATCCTTTCAGACCGACTTCAAAAGAAGTTAAGTCCCTCACACACCTGTCGGCTAATTTCATTAGCGTTGACTTGCCTTTGTACATTAAATATGACGGTTTTAGTTTGAACATCGTGAGGACTTAAACTTTTGGCAGTTTTAAGTGCCTGTTGCTTTATTTCCGTTAAATAGTGTCTAAGTGGCACATCTATTTTAAGACTATGTATTTTTAGTTATAAATTGTAACAAATTTATGTAAACATGTAACAACTGCCTTATCAGTCGAGTTGGTTTCAAGCGCGACTGCCGATCTACAGGACCAGGTTTCATCATTAAGATTTGCAACTTGTTGCCTTATGTAAGCCAATGTCCGAATCATTATCGCCACCATTGCTGTGTCCGCTGCCTACCGGTACGGCATCCAATGTTACAACGCAGTGCGAAAAATTGTAATCTGTTTGCATTCGATGTGCAGTCCCAAGTCAGTTTGTAGTTTCGATGCAGTTATGTAAACCGCAAAAAAATGCATTTAAGCTGCAATATCGTAGCAGTTCCAAGGCAAATCACATGTGTTGCTCTTACGCGTGGTGCGCAGATACATCTACACGGGAGACCTTTCAACTTACAAATAAAGGAACTTTCCCATTTAGGACTGAGTTTAAGTAGAGCTATCACCAATGTAGTGGAGCAAGGATTTCTCATTAAGCGACCTTTTCTTGGTGATTTGTCATTCTTCAGTTTATATTGAAACAAACGTAACGTGTTTCGGTACAAAATACTGCAAAAACATTCTACCTTCTGTATTTTTATTTTTAAATATTGACGAAATAAATGACAATGCTAGCCGTGTGACAGTACCAATGCTTTCTATTATCTGTTATTTTTGTAATCAGTATTTTAATATTTTTTTCTTTTTACAGGTAATTACATTCGTAATATAGCAACCCATGCAGCTTGTAAGTACCTAACACAAATGCCATCTTTCCCATGAGGGTGGTGGCCCTGTCTCGTCTGGGATCACATTAACCATTACGTTTTCTGCGGCTTACGAAATATTTTTGATTGTTATAGACAAGTAAATGTATTGCTTTCTATACAATTTCATCAAATACAAACGTAGATGCATTTTTTAAATGTGTAATTGTTAACCAACGCTATTATTAACCCATTGCTAATTTCAAAATATATCCTTATGTCAGTGCGTTTTGTATTAGTATAATAATATTAGAGTGAAAGACGTAAACGCGGCGTAGCGGCGCGGCTGCCTACTCCCCATTCGTATCACGTCGTTGACGGAAAACAAAGGGAATGCTCCCTTTTTGGCTAAAACTTTTACTTTACTCGCAAATCCCCGCCGGAATGGATAAAAGGAGAGTTATAAATAATATTAGACCTCCATTGTATCTATTATAGGTATCTTACAATAACGGATAATAAGTTATTGTAAGATGCACATATATAGCGATACAATCATAATATCTTGGGATAACTGATAGTCAACAGTATTTTTATAAATTGTGCAGAGCGCTTGGTATGGTCATCATAGAGATGAGAACCTATGGATAAAATGTATTTATTATTAAATCATCAGGCCAGGGTACTATCGGCAGGCATACAAAACTGAATATCGTTATCCATACACACACCGGGACTGCTCCTTCTTTATTCACTAAAATTTTAGTTCTCTTCAAAACAAGTAGGTATCATCATGTTCATGGTCAGCCTGTTGCAGCCCACTGCTGGACATTGGCCTCCCCTCAGAGCTTATGCCCATAGTCCTCATGCTGGACTTGCGGGTTGGAGATCGCCAAGTACAGCTCCTCACACTGTCTGCTGGCGTTGGTTTAGTCGCGTCTCACCACAACTTGTATCCCAGCATAGGGACAACATGTACGTGCACTAACATTAGTAGAACGTACAATCCAACCGCACTACATTGTCTTTCTAAATGACTCAATTATTGTTTTCGTTAATGAAACAAGCCCTGGGCTCCAGTGTCAGTGTAATTTGCTATGTCACGGTCGCCGCTTACTCACGAACGACGCCAGGCAATTTAGAAGCCTGATCAATAATGTCCCGCCGTACATTCGCCACCAAGTGGTAACTTTGACCAAATGTCATCTGTTTTGATTCCGAAGTTGTTTTAACAGACAAAAGTGCAATTATCTTTCTGAATACTTCAGATAAACTCAGTTAGTTATCAATCGAACACAATTCTGCCTCTGTCTCAACTCTACTTTTGTATTTACAGCATATGAACATCGACATGCATCTGACATATGAACATCGACTGCATCGTCTTTATTATCATCAACTATTTTCGTTTCACTGTTTTACATGAGACTCGTCCCAGTAACGGGAACGGTTTAAACCATGGGCTACTACGCAGGCCAAGTGCAGCTGGGTAGAGTTCACATGCCTTGGAGAACATTATGGAGAAGGCTAAGGTTCGCAAGTTTCTTTACGATGTTCTCCTTCATCTCCGATCTTCATCTGTGCTTTGTGATCCCAACCCGCATGGACAGCGTGGGTATTATAGGCATCACCCATCAGGGAGGCTGTGTGTGCAGTGGCCTGCAGTGGCTGGAGGCGATGACGGTGGTGTTGTCCTTCATCGTCGAGGCGATAGCTGTTGGAGCTTGATGTTGATGGTGATGATGAGTACCATAACGTCACACGTACTCCGCTATCCACACACGTCATATTTCAAGTATCGTCTAACATTTTACGCCTGAAGACGGTTCCCGCTCACCTAAGAGGCCATAACGGTGATATACAGCCGATGCGCTCCCGAAACGTCGGCTGCCCAATTGTGACAGTTTGATTTAATACGTGTAGCAGTTACCGAAATATTTCAATATAGTTTTATAGACATTTCAATGCCGATTTTCGCAAATCAAATTACAGAAAAATATTGTTACAATGTCGACCCACATCCTATACGGGGTAGACAGAAAGCACCTGGGCCAGTTATTTGATACACGATCAGTCTATATTGACAGCTGTTAAAAGTCCTTCTCCTACAGTCCTGTTTGTGTGGAGCCAAATATAGGCGTACTGTCGAAGTCAAATCCCGTACAGAAAACGACAACATTCATAATGATGTAAAAACTGTAGCCAGAACAGCAGACGTACGAGATGTACAAAAGTGACATATTATTTTATTTTCTGTATGATGTCTCATTAGTATTCAACGGGTGCGGCCGTCGCCGCCGGCGGTGCGCGGTATGTGAGTTTGAGGAGATGTTTGTGTTCAACATTTGGTCAATCGCAGTAGCAGCCTAGTTTAGATTTTAGTCTTCATTGGTAGATGTAACTTTGGTTGCTTTTTATTTTTTTATCGCTTTATTTAAAGGAAAGGGATTTGTATATATTATTAAAGTACCTACGTATTAAAATTTTCTTGCACGCATAAATTGTTTTCATTTGTTACGCGGAAACATGTATTAAATTCCAATAATTCGGTTTAATGTACTCTTTATTATATTATTAAGTGTTCTTAACAATTATTACATGAACCGTTACGGTACAAAATCGTTAATTGTCTAGTTATATCGTATGAACGTCTCGCCGGTGGTGCGGCAGGCGCCTCGGTGTCTCTTGTCAACGCGGCTCGCTAACGAGACACAAGTCGCGCGTCGAACACGCCGCCGCTGCGGGCCGCGAATATCTTACGTCGCCGTATATGTTTACTCCTGATTTATATTAACTTTTTTATTTTATTTAAAGGTAGGCTCGCGTTTGCCTGTTATCTCATTTGATGGAAAGCGAAACAGCCTACTTTTGTCTAGAAAGTGCCTATTCACTCTTGTTTTGAATAATGCCAAGTTCCAAGTGGATCGTTTTAACTCAACGGCCGGTGTCCGCTAGTACTGAACGCGGTGAGTGTACACTTTCTGTAACTGATATACATTGACTGTACTTTCGTAAATTTTTAAATTAGATAATTTGTAAATTAGAAAAAATACATTTTGTACTTGACATGTATTTTACATTTTGTCCGAAAAAACGTAAAAATATCTCTGCTTATTAGTAAGGTGACCAACATTTTAAATAAATTTAGTGGATAAATATGTATACAATTTTCATAACTCACAAGGGACTGAAACTTCTTTTGTGAAGGGCAGTGAGCCAACGAAGCCTTGTAGTTGGCTTACCGTCGTTGGCACGCCGCTGAAAATTAATGTGTGTCATAATTTTGAGAGTTGTGTCCTCGTACCATCATTACTTACCATACGGGTAATACTTTCTTGGATCAAAATCTGCTGTTTTGTTTTGGCACATTTAAGAACAAGGCTGTACGGAACGTTTTCCGTGAACTTCTCCCACTCCAACGTACTGATCTCGTTATACCCAGACCACGCGCCGCCTCTTGGGGCACTAACGTTTTTATCTGCTTTATTTTTAAACAAACGCATTTCTATTTTATCAACGCTATTTATATACTAACCCTTTGATTCGTTTTAATAATTAAACGTGTTTCTTTACCTACGTAAGCAGGTTGATGTGCGAGTGGGTAAAAAGGTCCCAAATGTCACTTTTGGTCACCCAGCGGCAGCTTCATTATGCACGGGTTTTCATGTAAATTTATTATAAAACGGGGATTCTTCGGGGAGTTGTTATTAAGCCGAGATTTTAATACATTATTTGCGCTTTGTTCTTCCCTCGTAGCGGGAAGGAGACTCCTTGGTATAAAGTACGGATAATTTTTTTTATAAGCAGAAATTTTTCAACATGTACTGTTGTGTCAATTGGGATCATGCGTTCATACTTTTTCATAACGTGTTAATCCAGAAATGATGGATTCGATTTACACGCGGGATAAATATTTGTGTCCGCTACCTGCCACCACAGCGCGGGCTCGACGTAGTTCAAATAATATGGTCGTGTTAGGAGATACCTCAATGTATATATTAGTATTTCACTTTACGTCAACATTTATATAATCGTACCAAGGCACCGAGGTTCTCCGTGTAGTAAAAGAAAGTACAAGGTAACACTATATGGTTGTTTTAGAATCGGTGTGGAGGTATATAGCTCGACAGATCAGTTATTTATCAGTTTGTTATCATATTACATTACCTTAGTTATTAGTGTAATCTTCTAAACTATGTAATATTATCATGACGTCACCACGTCGGCTCTCTTTCGGTACTGCCACTTGCCGGCTACTTACAGCAGTTTTGTGAATATATTAAGGTATGTACCAGTTGCAGTCGACCTCTTAATCCGCGTTTTAAAATATGAAACAGCAACTTAAGTTTTTTTCTGAATTCTCGGTAAACGATCCGAAGTCAATATGTAAAAATAAAAATAGATATTCCTGTGCAGAAGCGTAATAGTTCGGATAATATGTTTAAAAAAATATCTGAGCCGGAAGCGACCTTAAGGTAAAGCGATCTCATTGCTTGCTGCGAGTCCGCACCGTGCTTCGTTTCGTCACAAGTTCTCCAAGAGCTGTACTAATATTATTAGTTAGACAGCTGCCGTATTTTTCGAGTAAAACAAAAAAGTTGTGCTTTGTTCGCAAGGGAAGCTCTGCCTGCTCGCTTATTGCAACGTTAATAAGCGACCTTAGTAATATAAGTTAGAGCACGAAAAAAGAATCTCGATTTCTCGACTTTGACTTGACGAGAGAGAGCGTCGCGCATTATAAGTAATGGCGCGGAAGGAATTACTCAAAGGAAATTTTCCAAATTCGCCATTGTACCAAACGTTTGAACGATGAAGAAAAAACACTCCGCTACTATTTTTCGGTTTCACGGAACAAATTTCTCCCGTTTGTTTCTTCGCCTATGCAAACGACTTTTTTCATCGTGACATCTGAATAATATGTATAAAAAAAGTGCTTTTATTATGTATTTAAGGTATAAAGCCTTTGAGTTCATTGTTTTTAAAAGACGCTTGTGATTTTCGATAATTTGTGGTATCCAGTTCAAATTTTGCTGCACACGACAAATGTTTCAACTTAGGTCGGGGTAAAAAGGTTTTCTTCAGACTCTGACAAAACTGTCACCTTTGTTGATTTCAATCATTTACAAATTGTTGTAAAACTATTAACAAATCATATAGGTACAAATTGTTGTAAAACTATATAACAAATCATTTACAAATTGTTGTAAAACTATAACAAATCACTTACAAATAGTTGTAAAACTATATAAGTATATCTCAGCAGAGACGTTTTGTTTACAAACTCAATTCCCTGTGCGTGTATCATTTTTACGGGCTCTATTTCAGGCAGCTGAAGGTACAAAGGCGGTTTACGAGCGCCGGTTGTTTGATATTTGTAAAATGTCGTAACACCTATCTGTATTTATGTGTTGGGATAATGGCATCATTTTTTATTCTCTACGTTGTTTTAGTGTTCCATACAAAAATAGTATTATTTGTAAACAATATTTTTATTGAGTTAACTGTGAGATGAGAAGTTAAAAATCCCAATGATTACAATATCAATACGCTAGTGATTAATTTATTTATTAATTATGTTAAAATTAATTTTAAAAAAATTGTACAGTTGATGCGAATGTGGAACCGTTTCATGGCTGTTGACGTCATATGCAAGAGCATATAAACCAGTAAGTGATTTGTTTTACACATAAGTGATACAGTAAAGTGTTTGGTCGTGTTAGTTGCAAGTGCGACTGCCAATCGAGAGGTCCTGTGTTTAAATCCCGGGGCGGATACTATTGGATTTTCCTGACTAAGATTTTCTAGCAGTGGCTCGGACACTGGATATGTGTCCGATATATCGACCCGTCTCCCATAGTGGGACGAAGACGTAACAGGTGTAACGTAGGAGTATACTACACACCTCTGCTTACCTCCTCGAGGATTATAGGTGTGATTTTACCATGTGAATATAGTTAAATACGTGAGTAACGGGGCAGGAGTATATATACTGGAAGACAAAACATCGAAATACGCCACAATATACTTCAATACAGACTCCATCCGTACCAAGTATCGGCGGAGAAATCGAATCAACCCGCTACTCACGTACCCGCTCGGGCCAGCAGCGTGCGGGGGATCGAGCGCGCAAGACATATTGCACCAATATCGGCCGAGCGCCGTCTCGCCGGCGGCTGATCAACTGCGAATGCGAGTCTTTTTTACTGAAATTGTCTTCTAGAACACATACATACATATATGTGAAATTGATGTTTATGTTGCATTATCGTTATTATAGCCCAAAAGCACCGGACCGACTGCGGTGGTGCCGATTGGGGGTGGCCTTTATCCAGTGGTGCTTATGATGACGATGACAGTCGTACATTCCAGAAATTGAGCTTGTAAATGTCGGAATAATCTTGAACGAACTAAGAGCCAAAGAAAATCCTCTGTTACGCTATTTGGATGTAAACATCAGAGACATCAGAGTTTGAAAAATGTTTTAATCTCAGCTGCGATCAAACTTTTGTGGTCGCGGCTTAAAGCCATTCGAGTTTGATTGCCGCGGCTTAACTGCGTAGAGGCAATCGGGGCTTACGGCGGAGCGCGGCTGGATTGGGCGCCGATTGGTTCCAATTAAACTCTTCGCTGAGAATTTGTGAATGAACAGAAAAGATATGGGGACTGTATAGAATACACGATAAAACTAGGAACCAGACACTGGTGTTGTACCTTTTTTTTTAAATTATCTAGTTAAAAAGAAACGACAATTGTAACTGTGATATGTAGGTCACGGCATTAACAGCTAAGTGACATAGATTACTGACGTCCGTCCATGCTCTTCTAGCCCGACGTACCTTCCATTTTGTTTTTACTTTCGTCGTACTACGGCTTTTATTGCCGTACCTTTCGCTAAACCTTCAGTCGCAGTCCAAACAAATTATCCGTCTCTTTTTCAGGAGGAAAGCGAAAATGAAAGATTTAAGTGAGTGAACAGTTTAAATCCTCCATCAAATGATTAAGACGACATTGGAGCCAGTTGAGCGTCGTACAATCCTCCGTTGGCCTTTAATCCGCGGTGGGTATCTTAATTGGGCGGCTCGGGCCGGCGGCTCGCGAGCTGTTGATGTGATTTAAATCACTCGCGGGATAGTTTGATCTTGTTACACTTATACTTAGTCGGATCGAACTACATCCGAAGACAATATTACTATCTCCGGTTTAAATAGCTCCGCCTAGGTTGTGATCGGATGGTCGTACTTATTGTTAAAAAACCATAGGTGTTGACTGAGTTTATAATTTAGTTGTTGGCGCAGATATTAGGAAGAACTAAAGTTTTATGAGAGACTTAAAAATAAGAATTTAAAGCAAATGAGAATAGTGTGTGAGGAGAACAATGAATGTAGAAGAAGCTCATCGTGGCTGTAAGACAGGATATAATAATATCAGGGATGGCTAAGTAGGTTGAATTTAGCTTCTTACTCTGTGAGTTTGGGCTGGATCCTGGCGCGCAGCTCTTTACAAAATGTGTATCTTAACGTTAAATATCTCTTGCTGTAGAGAAACACTGCAAGGAAACCTGCACATCTTAGACTTCATATAAAAAAGTTTTCTAAGGTGTGCTAACCCGCAGGGGCCAGCGTGGCAAATTATTTTATTATGTGAGGAGTCTCGTGCCCAGCGGTAAAACCTAGAAAAGATTGGATAAAATCTCTCTGTGCTCACTTCCCATCCCATTTATCTCAGTGTACACCGTGACCATGTGCCGGACCTGACGTACGATACTTGTATGTATGTACATATATGAGAATATTCTACCGGGACCATTCCGGGTCATTTTGTTACAGGATTGTCCAAGATTTTAAGGTAAGTACATGCTCCCTTTGCTTCCGCGTCAGAATTTTGTCTTGAGCTAAGTTTGGCTTATTTTGTTAATATTATTGATTATGATGCTGATGACGTCGATGATGAAGAAATGTTCCCTGTTCTTGTCTATGTGTGATAGTGTGTCTCGGACCAGTCCTGGCCATCTTCTTGCCACGGGGGACTCAAATATTGATTTTACGCCACTTTTTATTTACCGTTAAGCGCTAAGTGTTTTATGGGTCGTTAAAATGTTACGGCAGGAAAATCTCGAGGGACTTTTATTTCGTTCCCGGCAATGGTAGTTACTTTTGATATTTAGGTTTTAACTATAGACGCACGCTCATTATGTGCTACTTGATGGAAATAATGATAACAGTAAAATAAAGTAAATAAAAAATCATTTTATCTTAATCGGTTAGATATATTTCATTAAACGTTGGTTTTACGATTCATATCTGTTTAAAAAAACATTTTTCAATTTTAGCGTAACAAGAAGTAATCACCAGTAAAGCAATCTTTTGAAGTTGTTTGGACACGGACTAACCAACAAGATTCATGGACAAACCTCATATTTGCTACTGGAAACTAATTCTTGTTATGATTTTAAGGTTTTGTTTTAATTTAAATCTGTGCTGAACGCAGTCCGCGCTTGCTATGACCCTCGATGGGCTTACAAGACTCGCAATCCAGTGTGTGGGACTACGGAATGATTGAAGTGGGTGTTTGTACGCACTACACAACGCACGTGTTAGACAGGTGCAGTCGTGCTCTATCGTCAGTAGTTACCGGCGGCGCTGAGCTCGGTGCCGGTCTACTGAGCACTCGATTATTAATTAATGATTACCAGCGATGTGAACCGGTGGAGTGGTGGTCGTGTTGGTTCAGCGAAATTAATTTGCTCTCGTTTGACAATCTCTCGTGTTGTGTCCGTTGGTGATTAATTAATTGCGTCGTGTTCATACATTTTCATTATAATCATTATTGCGATATTTTTATGATTGCATGTGAAAGTCTGGATGTAGGCTTCTCTGATAGGACTCCACTAAGTGGATATTCAGTTTTTCGCGGCTAACCGCTGCCAGCCATTTAAAATGAATATATTGTTTATGGATACGTAACATCACGCCTGTATTCCTCGAAGAGGTAGGCAGTGGAGTATAACAGACTTCCACGTTTCACCGATGACATTTACGTACCACAATGGGATAGGGGTAGAGCCTGTTGTCGTACATTGGACAGAAGTACAGACTCCGAGCCTCTATTAGAAATTTTAACTAGAAATTCTAATTACAAAATACCAATAATATTCGATCCGAGATTTGAATCCTCCCTCACTCACGGAGCTCACGACCGACAGTTGCACTTGCGACCATTCGACTAGCGAGGTAATCTATTCAATATTTGTGTGTAATTGTTTCTTGTTATTGTATTACAGAAACATGGTATAACTTTTGTTCCATGATACTGTCAAGTTGTGTGCAATCCTTGTAACTATACTGCTGTTATTTATTAAAAGTGTACTTCTTTTCTTCCTCTAAGAGATGGTAAAACAAAAACTCTCTCATTTTCTATCTGCGTGCTTAATTAAATTTGTCGTAGTCGCTTGTCGAGTTTTTGCGTCGGCCGAAATTACCGGGAGACGTATTGCGAGCGCCCCGAACAGATCGTGGTCAGTTTTTTTTAGGATCTCAGACTAAATATATTGTCGGGAAATATTATGTTTCATATTCTTGTACACTTTGGGTGTAATATTGCTGACTATAGTTATTTATAATTACTATTCAAAGATGTACACCCTGGCGCACTCCTTTAGACGAAATATTTACCTATTGAGATATGGTGAATGGAAAAGTACTCGATATTCATAACTTTCTTTGGAATTGCAATTTTACTTATAAAGTTCCATTATATCAATGTGAATTCAAATCCTAGCTAAATGTTAATAGCTATGTATGACATTCGCTCTATACCTAGTCTTACGAGCCCTCGTAAGTGTCTACGGATCCTTGTCGATTACAACCGGCTTGTCACAATTAACAGCCACCCGTTACAGAGACAATATTGCTTACAACCAGAAGACTGTGTCTCAAATTAAACGTAACTACATATTAAAAGTCCTGACTGATATATTGCTAAACTATCGTAAAAATCGTCTAAAATACACCAGTTGTAGACTACTACTGAGATCTTTATACGAATTTCAAAATTATGAGCCGAACTGAGTCCTCAAAATATTTGAAACAGCTGCACTGGAAAATGTGGTTTTGCTCACATTTCGCACGCGAAATGCGGTATTCGTAATGTTGTCATGACGTCCTTCCTTCACAACCTATGTATATTCGTTCAGTAGTCTGTTTGATTCGGCCGTTTTTGGAAATTGTTTTGTCTGAATTCCCACTATCTCTTCACTACGAGTAGTATTATGTCACCGGCACCGGCGGCCTGCTGACATGGAGCCACAACGATTTTAATTGTTATGCGTCGCCTTTTATTTTTGTATTCTGAATTTGGAAAAGAAAACTATTTGTATATTTTGAGATGTTCTGAAACAAGCCCAGGGCGACAGGCGGCTCTTCAATGAAAGTCGAAGAGGCGCATTAATTGAGTCAGGAGCGTAGTCTGTGTAAAGTGTTTGTGTCTGACAGGTCTGTGAAACAATTATATTTGTATGTCACGTAGAGTGCACTGTATCCGCACATCATGTACTATACAGTAGCCATCGTTGGTCACTTTTTTTTCTAATTGGCTATAGTTATAATTGTAATGAGCTGTGCAGAATAAAAATAACATTACTGAATAGCAATCTCTCAAATTATGTCGATTAAATCAACAGACCATTCGTTGTTGTGTCAATTTCATATCAGTAATGTTAATTGGACACATTGTGAAACATAACTATGGTTAAAAGTGGACCGCACTCAATTATTTTAGTCAGGAGCCTTGTTTGAAGCTGAGGTAAAAATATGTCTTTAAATATCTATATCATAAATGCTCATAATGACATGATCAGTCTACTGCTGAGGGATTATGACCACAATCCCCACGCTGGGCAGGCGGGTTGGGGATCGCTGAACACACCTCGTATCGCCTATGCTGATGCCAATAGGCGACCAGAACATTTAGGAACGTATTCTTTCTCCGTACTGATACGGAGGAAATATCTATATGAATATTATATTCTTTAATTCATTCACTGCCCGCGTGCTAATTCGCGGTATAATACCAGGTGATGCTTTGGTACTACTATTATAAATGATAATTATACACGTAAGTAGTGAAGGTCTTCATTTTGTAGGATTATTATTCATTTTACTTTTACATTTGTTAGGCTTATCTTCAACTCTTCGTCCAACGTTTTAATTTCGAGTCGGATCTCGAACGCGATTTCCATAATATTTTCATCGTTCTAAATTTTTGCATCTCGTTACAATATCTTATGCTACTTAATTAGGAAAATTACGCGTTTTGGGCGCCGGCAACTCTTTGATGTGCCTCGAGAGACGTTTTCGTTCCTTCGAAGAGCTTTAGCTGGAACGTTTGTGTTCCAGATTTCTTTTTAACTTTGTTTTCGCAGTTTTACTTTGTGCTCAAGTTGAAATTGGAAATTTGTAATTTGGCACGTTTGCTGAATAAGCGAATCCTAGTAATATCGTGTGCGTTACAACTATAACGGGTAACTTTATCTTCTCCGTACCCTGTTCATATCCAAAAGCGTTCTTAAGTGCTCTATAATATTGTACTTCATGTTCGCTGAATGTAATGTATATACATTTT